>JXOV01010532.1:0-75280 GCA_001014945.1 Clogmia albipunctata | reverse complement strand
CACACATTCCTAACATAAATAACTATTAATAGAAATGACAGTATGATTTGTTACATCAGTTAATGTTCAGTTATTATATTTACTTATCTTATAACTACAGCCATCACATAAGGAATTGAACTACAAAAATTCTATTCTATGAACCGAAATCGAATTAAGAAAAACTATAGTAACATTTATTGCAAAATACCTATTTAATTGTTACTTTGTAAATATTTTAATTATTATAGGAAATTAAATAAATAGAGGGAAAAATGTAAAGAAACAATTTTTTATGAAATCAAAGTCTTATTTTACGAGAAAAGAATAGTTATTTGTATTTAAAATATGGTAGAGAAATTTCACCGGAATAAGTTACCCTTTCATTAACCGAATTTCTCGATCATGTTGATATGAAAACTTAATGGTTCCTGAAAAAGGTTTAATCAATAGTGTCAAAAGCTCTGTATGTGTAACCATGTAAATTGAACGCGGCCGGGATAGTTCAAGTTGATTTATTTGCGGCCAGGAAAAANTAAGTTACCCTTTCATTAACCGAATTTCTCGATCATGTTGATATGAAAACTTAATGGTTCCTGAAAAAGGTTTAATCAATAGTGTCAAAAGCTCTGTATGTGTAACCATGTAAATTGAACGCGGCCGGGATAGTTCAAGTTGATTTATTTGCGGCCAGGAAAAAACTGATTTAATACAATTTAATAAGTGCAGTTTAGCGCGACGAAGAAATCGAAAATGCAGAATTGGTGCCCGCAAAAGTCGTTTGAAGAAAATGGGGCGTCAAATGCAAACAGAATAGATGTCATTGAAGATGGTTCGTCGCATTATAAAAAAGGCCAATATAATGTTCGTATGTTTAAAAGTAGTACTGATTTAACAAAAAAGTTTTTCACAGAACAAAAATAAGAATTTTTACTGTTCTAAATTTAAAATCTAAAATATTATTGTATCGAAGAACAAAGCATGTAATAGTATTATATTATTTCAGTTCATATATTAATTTCATTAAAAAATTATAATGTTTTTGCACAATATTTTCTGATTTTATAACTTACCCGCTTCTGAATTGTAGGTGTGCGTGTGTGTGTTTACGAAAGAAAATGAAAAATGTGTTAGGAAAAAATAATAATTTTTCCTTTGGCTGCTTTGCTTGCCCACACTATTCTTTACCGACTTCTTGCCATCGTCGAGTCAATAAAACCGGTTCTTTGGTCTTATTTGGCTCACATACCACGTAAATTGTGAGTGGTTGTGAAAAGGTAACGTAGAGCAGACAGGTAATACCAACTCAGCGTCGAACCCATTCTCCAAGAAATGCCGCAAAGAAATTCTTTGCGTACCACCAACACTTTTGAATTCAGGTGAGTTTCCACTGCTTGTGTTGGTGTAAGATTCGACGATCGTCGATCTTTTCACCTGAGGAGTAGTAGTCACCAGTCGAGTGTGGATTCGGTTGTAGAGAGGTGGTCACTGATCCTCTCTTTTTTAAAAGAAATATAATTATTATTAGGCAATTTAGTCAAATTTAAGTTTAAGGTCCGTTTCAGCAGAAATTGTTGTGTTCAATGTGGAAAAAGGTTGTGAAAAGATCACACACCTAAAGATCAAGAGTGATAACGTTGTTGGTGAAAGAGAATTATCAATGTTGTGTGACTAATCAAATTGAATGTGTAGAAATTAGTCTTTAAAAAAAGATAAATTGCGAAAAAACGGTGAAATTTACGCGATACCTGTTTTGGTGAATTGGTGTTGCATATTTTTTTCGGTGTTTTGTGAGTGAGGTGAGTGTGGAGATCACATTTCACTGCATTTTACCTTTAATTGGAATACGATCGAGCGGATTCATATACGGTGTTGTCGTCTTTTCGCCGTTAAGATAATCATATTTAAGGTAAACCAACCGTTTCTGCAAATCAATTCAATTCAATTCATTTTCTTTCTATTGTTACGATCACTGTGAAATTTGATCGCGAAAGGTTACAAAAAAACAAAAACGCAGCAACGTCATCAAAAAAATTGATTCAATCAAAATGGGGAATTAGTAGTAGGAAAAATTCCAGAATTCAAAGTGTGTCTTCGGAAGCGAACCACCAGGCCAAGACAGATGCCAGAAGAACTCTCCAGACTGGGGAAAATTGGATTATGTTTATGTGTCTCTAACAAACACTTGGATACACACCATTGGATATAGGTGTACGCGGATCTTCTTCTTCTGCTGCTGTTCTCTCAACAGTTCTTGTGCAGTGTACTATATAGAGTGAATTATAAGTTGAAGACAAGAAAAATAGAAAGAAAGAAAGACGTATAATTCTATACTAAACACGCCTTAGCTATTTCAATATGGACTCATTTCTTAAATAACCATCAAAGCAGCCTCGAAGATCGTCTCACTTTTGTTGATTATGGTTACCAGATTTGGTTTACTTAGAATTGATTATAAGAAAATTTATTCACATAAAATTTATATTTTCAATGGTTCTCGAATTAAGGTTTAAAATTTTAATCTTTATATCCACTTTAAAACTATTTTCCCTCTAAACCCTTTTAAATGTAATTTTCAATTTCAATATAATAATCAACAAAAACTGATTTTTGTAGTAAAATCTCGAAAAAAAAGTATGAATCTTTAAAAAAATCATACTTCAAATTCGTTCACTACCTTTACCCTGGGTTTCCGTTATTTAAAATTTAATTGCAATATTACATCCGACAAGTGATTTCTTCCCAAACAAAAACTTTCTTATCAGCAAGTAATTAAGTAATTATCTATTTAATCGGAAATAGTTTAAACATGAATTTTAAAGTCTCAACATGAATTACCCATAATGATTCCTAGATTTTCGAATTTAACCAAATTTTTACTTCATTCCAAAATCAAATAACCATAATATTATTAGTAATTAATATATAAAACTGAAAATTACACATGCAAAAATGCATTTCCATAATTAATTAATTGTACACACAAAACATATGCAAAATTGCATTTCTTTCTGCAGAACCATTAATTAATTAAATATTGTGCCACAAAACAGTGTTGAACTTGATTGCGTGGTTGTGCTATTTAAATGACCAAACTTTGATGACAAAACAGTAAAAGTTTTCCTCAATAAACTGACATACTCGTAAAGCTTCCGGATAAAAGTAATATTTTATTGAATTACACTTCCTCAATTCGTCATTAAGAAGTAAAAGAATTGCTAGCAGTTATTTTTATTATTTATTAGTGGATAATAATAATTTAAAAGTATATGATATCGATTGAACATATTTATCATAAAATGAAATGATAAAAATGAAAGTCACACTTTATGAAATTCACTGTAATATTGATTGGATATTCAAAATCATTACTTCCTTTCTATTAAATTTAACTGCAAAAAATTATATTATCGTAGAGTACTAATATTTGAATTAAAAAAATCAATTTTGTAACTAACTTCTCAAAAATTCATAACAGTTTTGTATAAATCATGGTTAATAATTATTTTTATACACTCATTCCTTTCTTATGGATTATATTACACAAATAACTTCATTACAATTTATCTTAATGATCATTTTATTGTAAAATAACGTGAATTCCTTTTAAAACGCTTTTCTTTTTCTAAAATTTAGTAAGAAATTTACCCCTTTTACTATTCTGGTAATCCTATTCCGGCGTATGGAAAAGAACAAGTAGTCATTGTAACGCAATAGTGTTATTCGAGGAAATGAAGAACTTCCAAGAGTTGTTATTGTACGAAAGTCAATGGCTATGTGTTTGTGTTAATCATTCTCAAGATTTGTCTCCGGTTTAATAATTGTGCCCGTTTACACTTGACTTTCTTCTTCTGTGCGTTCGTCATCGGGTTTATCTTGATTTCATTCAACACTCTCCGGCTTTGACTGAGCATAGAATGGAAGTTTTAGAAAAAGAAGAAATAGTAGGTAAAAAAAACTACAAAGGTATTCAGAATAGACTGAGTGAGAGAGAGAGGGAGATAGAGACCTGATTCCGGTGGCCTGGGAACAGACACCGATGGAACGGGAAGGTTATCAAACAATTGCTCTTGATTAATTATCCAATACCTCGTTTAATAGGCTTCGACTGCCGCCTTTATTACTATTATTATTGACAACACGTGGAAATTTGCGTAATCGTGAGAATTATGTAGTGTAAATGATTCCCTAGTTGTTGTATGCTTTGCATATCAACACCCAATGCTGTGAATTACAACAAACGACCGTAATATTCAAGTTCTTGAGAATATATTTTTGTTAATGACTTGAAAAAGTTATTTCAGCCGAAGGTTAGGTCTTTGTTGAATTGGTCTATTTATATTTAAAATAAAAAAAATGAGACAAATTCTTGATTCAGAATAATAGAGCAATAAAACCCAATATTTTATGGTAATGTTTGAAGTTAAAATTCAATTAGATAGTAGTTTCAGATAACTCGTTGATCCAAAATTTTGCGTTGCGTCGAAAATGCGAAAAATCAGTTTAAGAATTTCAAAATCTAGTTTTTTATTTAATTCTTATATATTTAAATTCAAATTTATTTAACTTAGAAGATATTTACGACCTTAAAATTGATTTGAAAGTTTTATTAGATTATTAAAAAAAAAATAAGTATATATGTCAATAAGAAAACTTGTACAACCCACTTACTCGTGTTCGATTTTCAAATAGAAATTTTGTCCTTAAAATACGATTGAAACAGGATGCTGAAAATGACTCCTCAAATAAATTTTGCCATTTATCAGATTTGTTAGTGAACCTTCTTTAAATTTGAGTTTTAATAAATTTTTAATTTGAAACTATTGATTTTGTGCCGTATAATAGTATATTTCGATACAAGTAATAACTTATTTCACATAAATATTAAATGCTATTTTGTATAATTCTGACAAAAATACCAGTTAATCGATAATTAATTATAAAACCGTTTACAGCGGATTTTCAAATTGTGCAACAACAACTCACAACGAAATTTTCATATTATTTAAATGATAAATTTGGTTTTGACAGCAATATGGAATTCCATTGAATTGGTGACAAAAATACATGAAAATTTTGAAATAATACCGCACGCGTGCTGTAAAGTAAACCGTTACAGAACAAATTTACGTTAAAAACAGGCTACTTCTCGGTACGAAATTGTACAAAAATATAAATATATTTCCAGCCAAAATTATCCTTTTTTACTCCGTGGTTTAGCCCAAATATTTGGTTTTTGAATTTTAAAATAAATAAAGTCGACTATCGACCATTCAAAGTTATCACAAGTTACGTACAAAATGATAACCATTGATTTACCATTTGATAAATCGAAGTATTTTAAGAGTCGCTTGGAGGTTCGAACTATCGAGAGTCGACTGTAATGCAAAAATTTATTATAAGAACTATACCCATTAGCTATTTTTATTATTATAACGGATAAATAACAGGTTTTCTTGATTTTTAAAAATTATGAAAAATATTTCTTGAAATATTCATAAGATGTTGTATTTAATGCTACTCACTGTCACGCTTTTATTTTAAAGCGTTGCAAATAGAATCTTTCGGAATTCTATTAGTCACACTTTAAATCTATTATAAATTTAGATTTTCAATTAAATTAAATCTGTGAGAAAAAAAGAAGCTTTTGAATTTAATTTACGCTGACTTGTCCATAAAGACAATAGTTTATCTGTCATTTGTGAAATATAAAGATTTTATCTCTTCTTTATTTATCATAAATTAAAAATGTTATATAATAATAATTTGAAATTGTAATTTAGCTAATTTTATATAAAATATCGATTCACTTGATTTAAGGCTATAAATATCGTTTCTTATTGAAAGTAAAACATAAAGCTTTGAACTTCCTTATTGAAACCGGCTCTAGATTTTTGCTATCCAAGTAGTAAAACTCCTATTTTATAGGTTTTTGAACTGTTCTATGTTAATTACAAACTACAAGGTTAATTTTTTTGAAAACAAATCGTGATTAATTAGAGTGTAATTCGAGACAGGATTCCATTTTTCCGTTGTAAAACACAGTGTGGTGTTAAATGGCAATCAGAATTCCGGAGGCAAGATTTGGATCTGGGGAGAAGAAGCTTCTTTTGCAATATTATTTTCTTAAGTGTGTTCAACGCTTGTTCACACATGCTCGTCGTGATCTATTTCTTAGCACTTTTCTGCCGAGGCTGAGGTTGAGTGGGAGCCCGGAATCAGTTCCCGGTTTCCAAAGCTACAATTTATTTTACCACAGTTTCACCAGACTGCGATTTCGCCATAAATATTATTATTGGTTCGAATCGCAGTCGCCTGTAATTACTTATCCGCGTATATTGTTTTTTTTGCTGTATTGTTTTTTTTGCCAAAGTTCACCACGTCTTTTCGTTCTATTGCCTTGATTTTACGAGTATAGAATTGTATTTGCCTCGGGTTTATTCACTTCACTGCTGCTATATCGCTATAGACTGTGACTCGCTGTCAATGAATTTGTAGGCACAAGAGGAATGGCAAAGCCACGCAAAAAAAGTGCAAATATAACGGTGATTGAAAACGAAAAACGATGAACACAACGGCAATTTATTCTATTTATTCAATCGTTTCTAATTACTATTCGTCGGTTTTGGTGTTCTAATCGTGAAGCTATTTGTTTAGACGCTGTAAAGGTTTTGCTTTGATGATTTCTGTGTAGGATATTGAAAAAAGCTCGGTAAAACTTTAAATTATAAAGGTCAATTATTCTTTTATGCAAAATTATTCTTGTTTAAAAGTTGTAATCCGTCAAATGAAATATAATAGATATTAAGTCAAGGTCCATAAGTCATACTAAGGTTTTTTACAATCTCGAACGAGTGTTTTAAAGAAGGCCCAAGTGTTTAATAATGCGATTGCGTTTTATACAAAATTTTGTGCAATTTTGTTGCATAAAAATTTGTTCTGTCAAAGTCGTTTTATAGCGCAAGTGATTTTAAGAATTCTATAAAGCACTAGTGCTTTTCTTTATTATTAAAGTGTGACCTCCGTGAAAGAAATCCATCAAATTTATATGGACGTCAATTTCGTTGTGTATGGTTTAACTGTATTTGAGGATGATTTCCCAAGAAAACGGATTATTTAAATCTAAATAAAACTTTTTAAAAGATACACATATCGGATTTCTCTCACAAACACAAGATCACGAATTGTTTAATTTTAAATTTAACGTATTAATTGAAAATCATCGGCATATTTCCTGTGTGCGAGTAAGAGAAACAAGATATAGCTTTCTCAATCTTCCCATTGAACTAGAAAAGTAAAGCAAAAGAATATGCGAGAGAACAAATTGTAATTTTGAGTTTAAGAAAACGAACGTTCTTTTTAATTTTTAAGTTAATTTATTTAAAATTTTGTATAAAAAACGGTCGATAAGCATTATTAAACACTTGGGACTTCTTTAAGGCACACGTTTCGCTCGTGTTTTTATACAATCAATGTGTTTAATAATGCCTTATCTTATCGACCTTGTTGTACAAATAACTATTGTGCATTATTTTAAAATGAAGTAACAGAAAAATCTGAATAATTCTTTGAATTTTCTTCATTTTATTATGAAATAAAATTATAAACATCTCTGAAAACTATTTTTCACATTAAAGTCCATATTAAAATCCGAACGTAGCGAGTGTTTATAAAAGATCAGTTTTATGTATAAAGCTTATTAGCCATGCTGTATACATGATTTAGTGTTAGGTCAAGACGGAAGTCAGATTGAAGTGCTAAATATGAAGAAGACTTTAAATAGAACATTTAAATTTTAGTTCCTTAATAAAATTAACTAAAAAGTTATGTCATAAAATAAAACCATATAAAACGAAAAGAAGGTCAAATTCCAAATAAGAGTCTGTATTTACCCAAGAACTCCTTAAAAACATCATTCCGTATTAATTCCAACCACAAAATATTGCCAAATCCACTGGAAATTCTTTTGGCTGCAAATATTTACCCGACCGAGTAGACAAGTTATATTTTAATGGCACACACAAACTGGGTTTAATGGACCTCCGTTGGTGTTAAATTGTAAGAGAGAATTCTTTAAGTCCAAGGTGCGGTGTTATTGTATTCAAAAGGCGAATTCCAGTGACAATACATTTGAATCGGCTCGACAAAACCGCGAGACCGTGTCAATAAATTGTTGTGATTAATACCAATGAAAATAATATTCTTTTATGCTTTTTTGTCTTAAGAGAGACCAGATCGAATATATGTCACACGATCACTAGTTCCAAAGCGCGGAGAGAAGAATTTTTCCACCACCACAAAAGCTGCTGCTCAATTTTTTTCTTTCATTATATAGCTTGGATTGTATTCATCATCAAAACTGGATTTGGTTGGATTCTTTTCGATTCTTCTTCTTCGATTATCTTAGCCGACTTTCTGATATTCTGGCTGCCAGCCATTTTCGTAGAGCTTCATAATTATTATTCAAGGGCTTTCCATTGAGAGACTGTGTTCGTATGTGGTTAAAAGCCACTTCTTGACGTCGAAATGAAAATCTGTTTGCAGATAAAATTATATGGTCCAGCGGCGTATTTGGTTAGATCCAAATTTGTAACAAACGAATTCCAAATAGAAGCAAAGTTAGGATTATCATCATGGATATATTTGTTGTTAAAATTAACTTCTTATAATAAAAAAAAAATCGATGATTTATACAAAATTATGGATTAAAGATTTTAATATAACATTCTCTTGCTACATATTATTTTAACAGCATTCTTAGCATAATTAATTATAGTATTGTAAACAACATGTTCAATTATTGTTTAATAGTGATTTATTTACACAAAACTCTAAGGAAATGTAATGATTTATTTTTAAACATTATCATGAATTAATTCCTTAATCATTTTTCTGTTCCATAATGAAATGATCAATGAGATAAGTCATCTTTTGTCTAAATTTTACAAAAAGATTTGCTGCTGTTCATTGAACAGATACAGATGAAAGTTTGAAAGAGATGGTCTTCTTCGTAGTATGTGTGCTCTGTTTCGGTGACAAAAACATGTCAATAAATAGGTTCTGTTTAGAATCATTTGCTCATGGTGCTAATCATATCTACTGATGATATTTAATTTTTAATTGTGAAAGATTGGTAATTGAATAGATAGGGCACTTGTTAACTTTGATTACGTAAAATCAATTGGTTAGACCTAGACCGGTAACAATTGTTGAGTCGTAAAAGAAGAAGAATGATGAATTCACATCACATGTCGGTTCCTTATTCTCAATTAGCGAACATTCCTCTAAACTTTTCATATTGATCTACATATTAAAATTTGTAAAAATATGGATTAAACATAAAAAATAAAATTTTCTTTTCATAAACAACTAAATCCCGAATTTTCCACTTGTAGTATATCTTAGAATTCAGATTATTCAATTTCACATGATACTTTTCCATATTCTTTGAAGCCTTGGCTAGACACCGTTCCCTTTCGAACATAGCTCAGAGATAACATGATATCACAACACAAATCATTTATTTTCGTAACTGATAACCCTAACCACGTTTTGTGTATTTGGTACAAGACTACAAGAGATGCTGTTGCCAAGAATTTTGATTTTAATTTCTATAAAACATGAAATGCGAATTAATTCAAGCGAGATGTGTTATTAATTTTATAGGTTTGCAATCTGGTACAAGAGCTGCTAAACTGAGAGAGGCGAAGAACGGGGTTTTTTTTATTATTTTTGAATGCTGAACAAAGTGTCTGGACTCAGAATATTTCAATGCTCAGTTGAACAAAAGATTTGCAATAAACTTTAGAGAACAATGCAAAATAAATCAAGGAGAATTTAGTAATCACATAAGCTGTCACCAGTTGAGTAATTTAACCGGTTTCAATTCTGACCACTTGCACCATTTAAGTGACGAGGACTGTCTTCCGCAAATTAAACCATAATCCGCCCACCAATAAAGCAAAAAACCATTTGTCGCCCCGTCGTAGGAATTGATTTCTTCCATAATTATTATTATTATCGGCTTAAATATGCCGTTATTAAAAACGGTCACAATTACCTGGATGGGGAGAGACGGACGGGTACGGGAATGGACTGGACTGAGTGGCAATTTAGAACAATGACCGATGGTACAAGACAAGCGCTCTTGTAAATTGTGGTCTGAATAAATTGTTGAGTAATTATCCAATGTCGTCAACTGTTAACGTTATTATTCTTCTTTCGATCCCTTGCTCGCCTGGAATCCGGTTTCTCCGCCACCATCGGTGTCTCTCAGACCAATTACTTGGCTAATATCACTGACCAAGTTTCAATGGTGCTAATTTGTATCCCAGAAACCCATTAACTACCCACTTAAATATCGTTTATCAAGGCGAAAATGACAATTTGATGGTTTAAATGGATCAATTGAAGAAAACAATTGATAGATTAATGGGCAGGGTAATAAGTTTATGTCAAGTTCATTTTAAATCAGTATTACAAGTTTAAAATCTAATTACATTTCAATGAAATAATAATTAGAAAATACAATTATTTTTCGTTCATTTTTTATAAAAACTGATTATTAAAATATGAAATTATTAGGGATAAGAAACAAGAAAATACTTATTTTAAGTAATAGTTAATAATATCGTATCAAAATTCCTATAAAATCAAACAGTTGTACAATGTTTTTAATTAACATTGTGATTAAATCATTTGTTTTCAAATCCATGCATTATTTCGCGAATAAAACAAACTCAAAATAAATTTATAATACAAGTAATAAATTAAACAATTTTGAATTGATAAACACCAAAAGCGCATAAACTTATTCTTCAGTTGAATACAATAAATTAATAAAATGCAGGAAGTGTATTTTTAGTAGTTAATAAAGAGATTGAATCATAGTCGTGTGCAAAATACACCTTGGCTATTGAACTGGCTTAGCCGATTGGCATTTTATGGCATAAAATTCTTATTCATTAGGCCTTCATCATTGCAAATACCATGATCATTATTTGCAATTACAAAAAAAGACAATATTTTCAATGGAACAAAAATAACCACACAACAGTCTCTTGAATGCCTCCAAGGCGTCGGAGATAAACCTCCATCATGACATAATCCACCATCATCTCTTCAGGCTGAAGATGATGCCACAGCAGAGAGCTTTATTAAAAAACACCCAGCCACAAAAAGTGCATTCCACAAATTCGTTTGTGTTTATTTATTATTTACCTTTTTATTATTGGAAAAAAGGCAAACATTTTACCAGAAAGAGAAACTCTTTGGCCAAAGATATACAGCACAGAAGGAAAAAGAAAGAGAGACCGATCAATTTTTGCCGAGATCAAACAGCAATCTTTGTACAAGTGATCGATAATAATTCGGTTTGAGTTGTTGTGTGTAGCATTATTGCCATAAGTATAAACATGGACAGGTAAGAGTTGAGGAGGAAAATTGAAAAATTATGTCGGTATGTAGGACACGTGGACACAGTGTAAATATCCAAGCCTCCACGGAATGAAGAGAGGTGAAAAAATTCACCACATCGTATTAATGTGGTTAAAAGTTAGAAAGCTGATTATATTTTTTCTGTTTTGTCAATAATAATCGATTACATGATAATTTCCCATAATCGTTCCTCTTTTTCTGGTTAAGGCGTTTTTGGTGGGCTGCGTATTTGTTTTTTTGTGACGTTGATCACAAATATAGTGATTGATTTCTGTTAAGCCTATTAACACCTGACTGCCGAGAAAATGATTCAATCGAATGGGTGTTTGGAATGTGTCTTCTGAAACCGAAACCTTTTGATGACTTTAAATTTGTTACATTTTCTATTTTCCATTTAGACTCGTTACTAATGATTTTTCTTTTCTTTTTCCAGGAACTATGAGGTCGTTAACGGCGGCCTTATTTACCTGGCTGACCGTATTAGTCGCACCTATTTTGACACAGGTAAGAAAAGCCCTCAATTGGAAATCTAGTTTAGGATCATTAAAGACGTTTACTTGTTTGTTTGGCTTAATTTAATTTGTAGAAAATGGGGCCTCAATGAGACTTGCCCATTTTCCTCCTCAATGGACCATTGTCACTTTTTCATTCTTCTTTTTCTTCGCCGACCGACGTACAATCTTACCAAATGACCGAGACTGCCGAGACGAAAAGCCCCCGGTTCCCAGATTCAGTGGAGCGATTGAATAATCAAGGCACTAACCAAAACTTAATTCCATTATATCAAATGAGATGAAAATCATTAGTTTCGGTAACACTGCGATCAGGTGAATTTTTTCATCGTCTGTCTCTCTCCCATAAAAAAGAGATGGGTTTCACTGGTCATTGTTGTTAGGCCCAACATATCGCGTAACCATTAGTAAAGATTTGGTTAAAAGTTTTGATTTAAGATGACCAGATGAGTTATTTAATGGAAATGGAGATTTTGATTTTAATTTCATGATTTATGTTGAAAAATTTAAATATTTGTACTTTAATTTGAATTCAAACAAAATTATTTTTCAATTGTAAATAATAATTAGAAATACAAGCAAATAATTACAAATATCTTACTAATCTTGGCAGTGGTCTAAAAATGGGCTTATTAAAGCAATTTTAAATATTAAACAAAAAAATATACTTTTAAAACTTTCAGTAAAACATTTGAACATAGTTAGATTTAAAAGCAAATCGACATATATTTTTATAATCAAATCATAAAAATTTATTATTAAAAATTCATTTTTTAGAATAATTTGTCATACATCATCACAATGCAATTTAATGTTAATTTGCCAAAGTAATCGATTGTTGTTTTAAATAATTTTTTTTATCGAATAATCTTAATTTAAACTTGAACTCAAAGCTAAGAAGAAGAGATATTCAATAAAATTATTGAAGTCTTTAGACCCGAATTCCATAATTTAAATATTCAATAAAATTTCTCAATTCGGGTTTAAAGATTTCAATAAATTTATTGAATATATCTATAGAGCTCAATTTTCTGTTCGGAAATATATATCAGGTGGATGCATTGGTCAATGAAAACAGAAGTCTGGTCAGCATAGTAACTGAAGCACAAATGTATAAGCGGTGTAATCAATAGTGATTAAATTTCATCAGCATTATTTTTACGAATTTCGAATTAGCCGGCGGCATTTCAACTCTCTCATTGTTGACGTTGTTCACCGGAATTTACAAAATATCTGACTCATTTTCGCATATGATTATTGATTTACGATTTGAATTTCAAATTCCCATCTAAAAAGCGCTTTTTGTAAATTGTCTCGCTTACTTCTTGTGGTTTTTAATGGCCGTTTGGCACCTTTAACCTTTCAATGCACACATACACACCTTAACATTCAATATTTCGTCGACAACAATTAGTCAGAAGAATTTTTCTGCGATTGGCGTTTCCTTGAGAAAAAATCACCTTGCAATGTTAAAATTAATTGTTGTTATGATCGAGAGAATATTTTCCATTATTTCCATAAGACAGCATTGGATACTCGTATCTCAAAAGCCGAATTGGTAGTGGACTCTCACCTTGAAATTCAAGTTAATTGCAATCACGATTTGGTACAGCCAGCCAAAGCCGAGTAAAAGCGAATCCCACACACCGCCAGTTTAAAACAAAAGACCTGAAACGCGAATAAACGACGAACCCGAAATTGATTATTTCCTCATTCTGGTTCTGCCCAAAACGAAAAAACAGGGCTATTTGTCAACGGCTTTAAGATGTTTCACTTGCTAACCAGTCAGCTGGCCCAGAATGGATGGTAAATACAAGAAGTGGGTCAAATAAATATATGAAATGTGTCACAAAATAACCTTGTGACATTGTAATTGAGATTTAAAAATTTCCAGCAAATTATTCCTGCTTTCTTTAGCCATTATCAGCCCATTCTTAAACATTTTTCTCTCTGTGTTTATTGTCAGACAATCAGACTGCCTCATTTTGTCTTTTTCATTGGTTTTTTGTTCACTCCTCCTTCTCCAGAGAGTTGCAATAAAAGAACGGTAAATATTGCTCATCAGTTTAACGTTTTTATTATCTCATTCAAAGCTCAGCTCAATATTTGTCACATTAATTCTGAACCGATTTCACGTTCTTCTCCTTCTCTCTCTCCGGTCGGTCTGCTCGTCTCGTTCAAGATTGGACAGATCGCGGTCGAGTCTGAACTGAACAATCTGGAAAAGTTGCAACATTTTCACTGATTTCGATTGTCTTTTGCGTGCTTCTTTTTCTCTTTTTTTGTTCCATATTCTGAATTTCATAACCACTCACTCTGCAGTAACGAACTGAACCACACACTTGTAGTCTAGTTTGTGTGGCAGTATAATGTGATCCATGAATGAGATCCATTGACAGCGTTTCTCGTGTTTTGTAGAGCAAATTCAAACACAGAAAACTGTGAATAATTTTCATCTGGAAATGTAACTTACGTCACTTTAAAATATCATTTTTGTTGTCTCTTTAATTTAATAAACCGCCACTTGCGGTTCACTGCAACTTTTTCTATTACTTTTTTAAACAGAAACTTGACTGGTTATTGCAAATTTTATGCGCCTGCCGCCACAGTTTCATAACTCAAATTCCTAATGGTTTGTGCTCTATCTGAACGTGTTTTATATGGACCAGCAATTTGTTACATGACTCGATTTGCTTTAATAAACTGCCACATTTTTCACATTTCACTGCATTCGTCAATACAAATTTGTTACTTAAAGTATTTATAATATTATGCCGACACGAGTCAATTAAAGTTATACATCTTATTGATAATATATCACCAAAGCCATATTTAAATATTGAAGAAAATACAGTTGTTCTTTTTTAAAATTCCATCAGTGTTTAGAAAATAAATATTAATATAGTTAACTCAATTTTATGTATCCAAAATATTTAAAAGTGTAATTCAAACATACTTAGTAATATTCTACAAGAAGCAATCGAAAAGGATTTTTATCCTAAAGAATTTTCTAAAATCAACGCAACTCTTAAATTAGCTATAATAGAGAATTTGAATTTTATAGCTACTTATTCGGTAAATGAATTAAACATTGGGCAAATAGCCTCCAGGATAACGCTTGAAGGACCACATTCTTTTCATTAAATTTTAAAAGATTAATTTGTACATTGGCGTCATATAACCTGGATAACTTTACGAACTACACTTATAAAGTCTTGAATCGACTATAAAGAATTTTAATATACCTTATCTGTTACATTGTTTTAAAGAAATAATGTCCTAAGGAGTTAATAAGGAGATAATAATTGTGATCAACTCTGCAAAATAATACTATCATGAAACATTTCTTGGAAAGATTCGGTGATTTTATCGCTTGTGTAGCTCGTAATCTGTTCTTTTAACTACACGTTGTCCACATCAATACATTCCAACATTTAATTTTTAACCAGTAAAGCAATTAATTGATAGAAGCGTTTGGATGAGACTTATTTTTGAATAAGAAAGGTCTACTTATAACGTTAGCCTAAAAAACTACAACAAATAGGTCATTTGAAAAAGAAGATGCTTTATAATAACCATTATTAGATTTCTTGCTCTTAGTAATAATTCTTTTTATATAGCCTCTGTGGTCGAGTTAGTAGCGTGCTTGACATATTCCCAAGAGGTGCCGGGTTTGAATCTCGATCCACATCACTAGATAACTCTTTTCCTAATAAACCCTTTTTTCCTTTTTTTTCTTTCGTTTAAAATTATTTATTTGAAAATTTCCTACTCAAATTAGTAATTTTCCTATCTCAAATCTTCCTGGTCGTGTTCCAATCCATTGAATGAACTGTTTAATTGTGGAAGAGAATGGTACATCATCTCAGAAAAATAGTGCAGAAAACCTGTTTTCGATATTAGATTTTTAACTCTATACTAGAGTTAATTAAAAAGTAGCGTTAATTTTGGGACATACTTTTTTTGCCAAATAGATATTATTATAAAAATTAATTTTGTTTACTAAGGTGTTTAAGAATAAATTATTTAAATAAATAAAATAAATTTATTCAAACTTCATTTAATTTCATTTTATTATCAGAAGGTTATCAAACTTTAATATTAGTAAATAATATATTAATATATTTTCTCGTTTCAAGTATAGTTATTATAATATTAAGAAAGTTGCTCCAATTATTTCAATAAAATAATTCAATTTTATTTATCTTTTGATTTGTTGACAGCAAATTCCACTTCACACTGAAATTTGCAAAACAAATTTAGAAACACATTGAGGTTCGAGATTTAATCTTAATTAATTCATAATTTCACCCATTTATAAGCCTTATTATGTATTTTTTCAACAAAAATAAGTGTCTTATGTGAAGTAATTTTATTTTAATTATTTAAAAGAAATAAATGGATGTTTTCAGGGCAAAACCAGGTATTCTAAAATAATACCAAAATAATAGCCCAATAAAACGATAAAAAGCCAATTAAAAGTTCAATTCAATTAACACGAAAATAAATAAATTATTCATGGTAACGTTTTTCTTGGCTTTTTTAGGCATCACATTGTTGAAAGCCCACGACTCGGAATGATTTAACCACAAAACTATTTGGTCAAATGAATGACATCAAAGAATGTTGACATGGAATTTAAAACAGTTATAATTTTAATTGAATGATTGTTAAAATTTAGAATTGTGTCAAATTGTTGTTGTCAAGTATTTTACTAATTTATTTCTGGTTTCCATCTTTTCAGGAGCAGTTTTCCTGTCCAAACGGTAAGTTCGATTCTTCAAACTGCATCCATTCGCCAATTGAAATAGCGCGATCGCAGTGTGCCATTTGAGTGAACAAAACAAAACATTTTACACGTAACATTTCTGATTTCTTTAGCGTCTCTTCTTTTTCTTCTTTTTCTCTCCGTCTAATTTAATAAATAATAGCACAACAGTTTGTTGTGACTGTTGTTTTGATGAAGAATAATACGGTTTGTTTCGCTAGACTGGCTCCAGGTATTAAATAATACCACGATTTTCTTTTGCGAGTAATAAACCCATTGAAATCAGTACTAAGATCTATGCGCACTTTTTCATATTTACATTTTCGGTAAATGCCAAGGAATTTTTGGAAGATGTACGGGTATTTCCCAATTGTGACATTTACAATAAGTTTATAATATTTATTTTAGTTTTAATGATTTCAAGTTGTTGTTTTTTCATTAAAATATTTAAATAATGATTAAGTAGGATTTAATTTTTTTGCAATCTTCTTCAAATTCCACCAAATTATAATTTTTAAAATATAATATAAGAAATAATCTTATTGTAACAAACTCCTTGCTGACAATAAGCAACATTTGTAGATTATTAATTAGTTTTTTTTTTCACTAGTGAGATAAAGTGCTTAGTAACAAACTATCACTAGCTAAGAAAGTGACAAGTTACAAAAATTAAAAACCAATGAAGAGAGCAATCTGTTCGTTATGACACTGCACAATTTTTCTTGAGAAGATATTGATTATAAGTATAGTCTACTCTCGATAATTCGTAACTCTCCCGAGGTCCCTAACAATCCCTTGATATTTTGAACTAAATCCATATAATTCTGTGGTTTCGGTAATTCGAATAAAAAAAAACCTCTGCTATTTACCAAACCAGGCGGTAATTCGAACTCATCTATGTCTAACGCTCGGCAATTCGCAGTTGCAATTTTGTTATTGTAGCATTTCAGGTACCTTTTAAGTATTTTAAGGGTCGAATTATCGAGAGCCAACTATAAAATTAATATAATTGTTAACTTTTATCAAACTAGTATTAAAAAATTTTAATCTTTAATTTACGCGTTCGAGAGATAAACCCATGTTAGCCAATGTCTTATGATAACATAAATTTTATCGTAACAAAAAACCTTAACTATAATTTCAATTATGTCATATTAATCTTAGTAATCATCTGTGAAAACGGTTAAGTAACCAATGAAATGGGTTATTAATTTTTATTTTTTTGTCGTTCAATAATAAAAAATGGGTAACTTTAATTGATTTTCAATAATATTAAGTAAAACGATATTTTATATAAAAAAACAACTCAAATGTTGGTAATTCAACTTATTTACTTGATAATTAAAAATAGGAAATTATATGAGTAGTAAGTTGAATATAAATCATAAGATTTTTATCATTGGTTTTTTTCTTTTGTTAATAAAATTATTAATAGACATGAAATGGAATAAACGAACTTGAAAGTTGTTATTTATGTATGTCTACATATTTTAACATTTCATGATTCATAAAAAGTTACATAAGACCTCAAAAAATAAATATTCATTTCTAAAATAATATATTTCTTTTTTCCAACATTGACTTTCAAATTGTTAATGCTAACATAAATGAATAAATTTTCAATTGTTTAGTTATAGCTATTTTATTTAAGTTTATTAATTATTTTGTCAAGATTCTGCAACATAAATTAATATTTTTCTGAGTTTTTCTTCAATTTAATGCTCGAATATAATATGTTCTTTCTTAACTATTTAAAATAAATAAAATATTAAATAATATCTTTTTCATTAGATATTGAAAACTTTGTTTGTCTTTTTTAAAATAAGTCATTTGTATAATATGTAATATTCAAATCAAATGGTATTCTCCAATTGCCATTTTAGAACTTGAACAATAAAAGTCATGAGCATGAAACCGTTAAAGAAGAATTCTCCTCTCGTTGATTCTTCACTTATGGCCAGAAGATCACTGAAATCGCAATCCATATTCTTGATGGCCTTGAAATTTCTACAGCGAATCTCCTCGCCATACACTTTTCAACATTATATTTCTATTCATATTCCATAGAGAAGACACTTTTCCGAGGCGACGACATCATCATTTGTCACAATCATTTGCAAACCAGATCTCCGTTCTAGGCAACTGGTTTGGATTTTCTTGGCTCTCCACTCGACTTTCAAAAGTCTTCCGGATCAGAGTCGGTTTTCTCAATTGGTCAATTGCTACGCCCATTGCGGGCAATCCAAGAAAAGCGGCTCCTCGCCAATTAAAGCACTGCCAAGAAAAGTTGTCATTTCTCTGTCGTTTCTATTATTTTTACTACTTTGTCACCGTCTCCCTGTCCCCTCGTTTCGGACACTTGGATAGCCACGCGTCCATTCCAAACCCGACTTTTACTGTTACCTTCGTGGATTCTCTTTCATATCACGTTGTAACGGATCCAGAACCAAATAGTTCTGCGTATTAATGATGTCCAAAGCGGAGGAATTTCGCTTATTGGAAACTTGATTGTATTTCAATTTGATAATGCCTAATTAATGCAAAGTTATTTGCATTTTATATTATAGCAACATATTTTGATGGCACATTAATTATTCAAGGAATTTCAAAAGATAATTAGTATCTTCAAAAATATTATTGCCTAATATTTACAATTTGTTGAAAAATGTAAATCACATCCAATCTTCTATTAACTTTTCTAAATGAAAATAAACAATATATAGTATTTATAATCACACATAACATATTGAAGTGAACTAACTTACTTTTATTTAAAAGTAGATTTCATACTTTACTCAATTCTAAGGCAAAATTTATCAGTTGAAAACGTTTATTGAAACAAAAGATGAAATCTTGTTTGCACTTTCGTATCAAAAAGCTAGTTTTTCGACATCAATTTGAGTTTCGTAATATTACACTTTTCCGCACTGAATTTTGAATTTTTATTTCACTAGGGCGAAAAAAGTCAGAAATCTACTACAAAATTTGGTTCAAAGTCAAAATTACGGCGCCATTTTGAAAAAAAATGTTCAATTTAAAATCCAGGATTTTAGAACGGTCAAATAGAGATCGTTGTAACGACAAAAAATTTTAAAATTAGTTTTATGTGAATTTTTTAGGAAAAAGCAAAAAAAAATATATCCTGCTCGGGTGTAAAATCCAGCACAAATAACTATTATTAAACGGTTATACACTCCATTTTCCTTTCTTTTCAGTTAGTTGAATAAAATTAACAAAAATGATGAAATAGTACAAATATTATTAAGTTTTTATTTTAATAGGTAACTTTTACGAGTAAAAGCCTTAAAAGAACAACAAGAACAATAATTGCTTTAGGAATTTTATTTTTATTCTATTTTTTCGACCCAAACTGAATATAAAATTTTATGTAAATGAAACAAATTTACAGTTAAAATGCCAAGTAAATTACAAACTACGAGTATGATGTCGATAAAAATACCGTTTAGTCGTAACTTTAACGATGGTCAACAATTTAGAAACACCTTTTTGGTCTATTTGCCATTTAACCTTTAACCTTTAAAATCCAAGAATTATTTTTATATGAAAATTAATTTCAATAATTAAACGTCTCAAATATTCAAAACTTTTGGAGGACATAGAAGGTTTGTGAAAAATTATTGAGTTTTGATATTTCTTACAGGAAAAAATCCCAAAAAACTCAAATAACCAGGTTTATAATCTACAATTAATTTCAGTTTCATAATGTTTCGCTTTTGACTAATTTATATCTGAAAATCTACAACACAATGCAGATCATTGGACTATAATTTACACTTTGTAGTTTGGCATTAAGAGTGCGTGACATCAGCAATAAAAAATAATATTATAAAAACTATTCCTCACTGAAAAAACTTGTATCTTTTATTGAAAATGTTCATGGGAATCTTCAGTGTTTGTCTAATTATGTAATCTTTGCCATTCTCTTTTCATTATTTTAGTGGCGAATTTTGCAATTTGCGCAAAACTTAAACACATTTATTTAACAATCATTTACTTAAATTCTTCATATTTGCTTGAGAAATTATTTCACTTGCAAACACTTTCCGCTATTTTGATAAATCCGGGACAGAACCGGCTACGATCGCCACCATCGCCAGCTTGCCATTTGACTGGTATTTTGTACTCTAACTGGATTCCATGCATTCTTCGACAGAACCGCAACAATTTTTCGCGTTTTTCTGTTTGTATTTGTTTAACGAATTGGAAACTGCCTCTGTTGCCAGCAGAAACCAGCCACAGACGGCAAATTATAGTTGTATCCACATTAATTCACCATTTCACCTGGAGGTCTAATCTTAAGCAAACCTAAAATAGACCTACCATCATTTTTTTCTCCACTCGAAGATCCAAAGAAGAAAAGAAAATTGGACAAAAAACTATACCAGAATATTTTCAGTCAAATCCAAACCAGTTCCGTAATAGACTGTCTTGTGACTCCCCTTTTTTACTTCAAAATATATCCGATAATTTATTAACATTCTTGAAACTTCACCCAGAAAACCCCTGTCAATTTTCTAAATCCAATTTTAGATGCACCTCAAACACGTATTTTGTGTAATTACTTAGAGAAAATAGGAAAGAACGGTTTATCTAATTGCTGACAATAGATGGAGTAATTTTCAGTGCTCTGCCCAGATTTCTACCACTCCCTGGAACACCTCCAGCATCCACTCTTCATTGTCTTTACCACGACAAAGTCACGCCTTGCATAAGTAATGCATTTTTCTCAAACTTAACTGACTTACAAAATGCTGACTTCGTCTTCATAATCTAGGTTTATCATTACTCAAGACTGTCTTTAAATATTCCATAGTTTATTACAAGCAGAAATATTTTTGTTATAACATTAAAAATTTTTAGATAATTATTTTAAACTGACATATCTAAAGTATACCTATAAAAATTTAAAACCAAAATTAAATAGGTTCAATATTAACAAAATCTAAAGAACTTCCACAAAATGATTTATTTATTTTTAAATTTTTAAACTAGTTTATGTTTTGAGGATTCTTATTTCGTAGGCTAGTCGAAACCCCGCTTGTCAGTATGCAAATACTTTTATTTTGTATAATATTAAAAGTTTTTGATAACACTAACTGGTTATTGGTTAGTGGGCATAGAACCCGCTCGAAGATAATAATCCTTTTTCACATATAAAATATGTGGGAAGTGTGTGCTGCTGGATTACGGAGCCCTAGTCCTCGTTAGGATTCAGCGGAATCTCCACAAAGCTTTTCCCACTATAATTTGTTTGCTTGAGAATCGACCACTCACCTTGTTCTCCTGTAATTGGGAATTAGCCGATAATGGACAGTATAAAAATAACTTTTGCAGAAAGAAAGTTGTGTAGAATTCGGCAGAGAAAAAAAATTGCGTCTTTGTTGGTCACTGGTTTCCAACAACAAGAAGGGATTATGTTAAATTTTACAATAATTGATATTTACATGTTTGTAGTGACGGAGATAAAAATTAGGAAGTTGGAAATGGATGGACAAGACAGGATGTCCCAACAATTAATTGTGTCCACTACAAATATATGATTAAAATAATTGTAATCAATAAAAATGTATCATTAGGTGTATGAGGGACAGCCGTACGCCAATCCACGTAATTCGCCATATCAATCCCTGCCTAACACTATTTCTGACATGAATCTTATTGCTATCGATAAAGTATTACAATTGGGATATGATAAAAGTTTTGATTGAACGCGCCATTTGGCACCGCAAACTTTGACAGTATAGGTTAACAATACATTATTTTTATTTTAATACATAGTTATTTATTTTGCAAAATTGATAATTAATTTATGTTTTCATCAAATAAGAGAACAAACCAATTCTTCGTATTGATTATAGTTATTCAGAAATTCAGGCCATTTTAATTAACACTAGGTCAACACAAAAAAGCATTTGAATGTTTAAATATCTCCAAAATTCATGCAAACAAATATAATGCATTAAATGTGTTATTATTTTTATGGGTCATAAATTATCAGTGAATGCCTTTCAATTCGAAAGCTGAAATAAAAACTACAATTATCGCAGTTTGCAAACAAAATTGATGAACTGGGGTTTTTAATGGATGATACAATGTTTTGGCATTGTTTCTGGATGTATATAATAAATTCTGTAGGCTAACAGTAAATCTCCAGTTTATTAATGTATTGAATTTACATAATCCAATCACGATACAATTCGAGACTAATTACAAATAATTAAAATCGGCCGTTACTTGAAATTATTTGCCGCGGTCATTGACGAAGCGGCACAATAGTCTTGCCCACTACGGCGATCGCCAATTTGGAGCTTGGCATGGATTCTCCCGCATGTGACGACAAATTGGAACTAATAACCCGGTCAAAACTCCCATGACGTGCTTGCTTACCTCTATATAATAGCACTTTAAACATTCAAACATTGGGAATCGAAATAGGATCGCTAAGTGTTTGAAATTAATAAATGAGCAATAAATAAAGCAACAGCTCATTAACCACAATAATTGTTAATATGTTATGAATTTCCAAAAAATAAAAATGTTACTGATTATTAGTATAATTTTTATTAATTTGATGTATAAAATTTAAGTTAATACTATTAATTATAAATAAATGCTATTTAAGAACAATTTTTATACATTACATAATATTTCCTCTGTTACAGTTTTGAGACAATAGTGCTCGTCCTAATGGTTTTTCTTTAATATTAAACTTTGTGGAGATAATAATAGTTATAAAAAATAGATCGATAAGATAAGGCATTATTTAACACTAGGACATGTTTTAAAGTACTCGCTAAGCTCATGGCTTAAAAAATCCCAAGTGTTAAATAATGCTTATTGACTGTGTTATATACCAAATTTAATGGATTTTTAAATTAATTAACACAAAAACTAAAAAAAAAAACAACATTTGTTTTCTTAAAATCAAATTCTAACTTTAATTTAAATTGTCTCCACCACATTGTTTTTCTTTCCACGAGAAGACGGAGAAAGCTATATCTTGTTTTTGTTACTTGCACATTGGAAATTGAGACCATCCGTCATATTCTGTTTGAAAGAGAAATCCGATATAGGCATCTCTTTTAAAACATTATATTTAGATTTAAATAATCTGTTTTGTTGTGAAATCATCCAGTTCAGTAATACACAATGAAACTGACTTGTGTATAAATTTGATGGATTTCTTTCACTGAGTTTACATTTTTTAATAAAGAAAAAGTCCTTTAAAAAATTCTTCAAAGCACTTGTGCTATATAAACAACACAGAACAAATTTTAGTGTCATTATATAAATTTTTTAAATGTATTAAAACGTTACAGAAGTTGTGTAAGTTATTTTTGTTATTCAAGTGTTAAAGTTTTAACATTCGATTCGTCTTTCGTACCAATAATTATATCAATATAAAAAATATGAGACTATTCATAAAAAAAACTATGTAAAGTATAAAATGGCAAAAATTCAACGAAAGTGACGCTTGTTAAATATATTAAAATACGAATATATTTTAGATGTTTTTTATTAAACAAATTCTTGAATAAAATTCATCCGATAAGTACTATTGTCGTGATTTAAAGCAAAAATTTGATCATCTGTTCTTTTTGACTTTGTTACAGAAGCCCTTAAAAAAGTAAATCATCAAATTAAATAATTTAAACAAAATACTTCAAGATTATATTTAATTTTGAAATACTCATTATATGCTATAATAACCCTAATTTCAATAAACAAAAAACTGTGGCAGACACAAATTGCGATGAACTTAACACATATCTAAAGCAAATAAACAAACAATCAAACAACTACATTTTAGATATGTAATCGTTAGTGTAAGTGTGATGTAATTACCTGAGAGAAGAGACGGCTCGATTGCTGACTCTACACAAAAACTCTATAATTAATTCTCACGCTTTCCTGGGACGGCGGACTGCTGCTGGACTTAAGCCTAGGCTAGGCGAAAGAAGATATTACACATTTTGGTGAGCAGCAATTTTCTGTTTCACCAACTCGCAATTCTTCGCGGAAGAGTCATTTCTCAATTAAACGGCAGAAATTATCAAATGTGTTTCATTCTACTCTTTCTACTTTTCCAACTCATTTTTTTCTCCTGTTTTCGATGTTAGAGCAAGTGCTCCAAGAATGGAAAGCAGCAGCAGCAGCGACTTAATGAAAGAATACCATTTAGAGATGCCTCGGTAATTGTATGTGAATAGAATTTTTAGGTGGCCGAGACCGCTTTCTTTTCAGCGAAATTCATGCCATTCTTTGTGAATACAAAATTACCTTGGCAAATGGGCTTGGCCATTTTTAGCGACTCTCTTCTTTCCCCACAAACAAACACACATACTACAGTCTAATTGTGATGGGGTTACTTACTCATCATCATCAACAGCAGAGAGTCATCATAAAAATTCCAATTGATTCACAAATCAAGTGAGAACTTTTAGTTTTGAAATTTCACATCAAATGTCAGAGTACAGCTGAAAATATGTAGTGTACACTTTGGCATAGAAATCTAAAAATTATAATTTTTATTGTATCACTTTCATAAAAAAGATTTATTACCAATTATCCAATTCTCAACACTTTTCTGGAGTTTATGAATCTTACTTAACGATAACCCAAACAGGTAGTAAATCATAATTAGGTGCTTGTATTAACTTTGAAGTGTTATACCTTAGAAAAACTATTATTAAGTTCAGGCCTATATTGTAGCGCCATTAAATAAAAAGAGATTTGTACCAATAATAAAAAATTAAAAAATACATAATCTTATACACACTATATAAAAAAATTAAAAAACATAATTACTTTTTGAGCGAAAAATAATCAAAACACGCACAAAGGAAATTAAAAAATTATTTTTGAAATTGCTTATTCCATTCACTGCTTTACATCAAGCTCAATGGGTAAGGTTTGTTTATGGCAATCCAGAATTGCTAGAACGTGATCTGAATTTTAATAGAGCTTCATTTTATATCCAACGAATGACTAAGTACAATAACAAAAACCTTCTACGACGTTTCCAATCAGAAAACTTTCCTTTGATGGAAGAAAGTCGCGAGTTCTTTGCGATCGAACCGAAGAAACGCCTCACGTTAATTAGTCTAGGAAAGAGAACAAGTGGCTTGGAAGACCCAATTAATTACCGCCAAGTACGCTTCAGTGTATAATTTGTCGATCGAGAATGATCGCAGCAACGGCTGTTAGATCATAAATTTCTTGGCACGATCAGTGCAATTTTGCACGTCTTGTTCCATTGCAGTAAGAAATTGGGTTTCCAATATTAAATATAGTAAATTTTCCGTCAATTGAATCTTTGATCTTCACCTCGGCGGTGGGCAATTTTCTTTTCAACACTCGATAAACACTCTTGTTAGCTGTCAGTGACTCGCACAGCGGCAGTGCGGTTACAACAATTAAATTGACGATCGTGGCGCGATCGGTGCATTTAGATGCAATCACTTTGGACTTATGGAAAATGCCTGTCATTTTCCATTACGGAGACGCATTCGCTAATTATGTAAGAAGTGCATTAACGTTTTCCGGAAGCATTGAACTTTCACCAACACATTTAAATGCAAAAAAGAGAAAAGCTCAATGGAATTGTATAGGCAAAAGAAGAAGATCATCAATAGTTCTACATATAAAAAACACAATGCTGTTCTGGCTCCATTCCAGAATCGAGGTCTTTGCCAATTAGTGCGATTCATTATCTCAAATGGGCCATTTGTTCTTATTCAAACGATTGCACCATTTTTTCTCTCTTTCTTTTCAGTCGGGTTTTTGCTTTTTTTTATTATTATTTTCAACACAATAAACTACATTAAACTGCACCCATTTTATAATTGCTACATGTTCTTATATTGTTTTAATTTGTGTTTTTCCATATTAAATATATATCTCTTTTTCCAGGTTGGGAACTGCGCGGTCTGCATTGTTACAAATTTTTCAACATCAAACACACATGGGAAAAATCGGCAGAGCTCTGCAGAAGGTAATGATCATTGTGGTGTCTCTATGGTATTAATAAATTGGGTTTGAATTAATGAAAAACTTCGATTATGTCACAATTATATACATTAATAAACGGCTTCGGTTATTGACTCGGAAGTCGGATTATTATCGATCGGTCCAAGAAATGACCAACAGAGCCAAAGATAGATATGCTCTCTTTGGAATATTAAATGTCTGCTTAATTATAAATTCGGATTGAGTAACAAGCACCGTTATATGCTAATGGTATTTATAGTGACATGGACAGCAAAACCTGTATCAAAATTGTAGCTGTGTTTAGATACACAGCACAAGAAAACTATGCACAAGTATTATCGAATACCTTGGTAAAAAAACTAATTTTAGCAGAAACTCCACTTCATATTTCCTTCCAGTGACCTATAAACAAGGCAAAACCAGTCTATGTATAATTGTTACTTTAACTACTTCAAGCCACATTGTGCAAAATTGTTTTAATGATCTCTTTTTATTAAAAGCTTGTAATACATAGTTAATTTTAATACAATTCGACTACCGCTACATAAAGGCAACTTATTTATTTTGCTAAAGCTTTATGTTTATTTATAGTATTCTATACAAAGAATTATACAGTAAAACCCTATTGTTATCCATGAATATAATAATAGGAAAATTGTTATGTATTTGATTTTGTACTTTTATATCTATTTTGATAACTGATTGAAGAATAAGTTTATCGATATTTATGAATGGGAATCTCATAATTCATTAGTATTTATTTTTTATTGATATATTTGGAATAATAATAAAATAACAATTTCAAAATCACTTACGACTGAAACAGTAAGAGTCTATAGATAATAAACAGATAAGTGCAAATAAACGATTTAATAGTATTTTGAAGTGTTAACTGGTTTCTCTGCACTAATATTAGATGAATGGATTAACAGACTTTAGGTACACACAAATAGTACAGAGACTTGATATCAAAATATTAGAAAATAATTACTTAAAGAAAATTCTTTCAAAATACAAATTACTTTTCGTTCAAGAGAATTTCGAGATTTTAAGAGAAATGTTGAAATTTAAGGCTTGAATATTGTATATTTGAGGATATTGAAATATCTATCATTTTTATTAAAAAATTTAATATACTTAAAAAAAATATTACACTTACGTATAAGAGGTTTTCAAGATTTTGGAAAATTTAATTTACAAAGTAGATTTTAAATATTAGTATCAATTATTTTATTCAAAACTTGGTGTCTTTTAAAGCCAAGTTTGTTTTGTTAAAAATTGGAAGACTGAAACCTAATTTGATGATTTTATTTTTCAGGTATGGAGCAGAATTAGTAGCCATCGAATCATATCAGGAGAACAATGTAACATTATCAATAGCCACCTCAGGTGATTTCAACCGAAGATCATCTGATAAGTACTGGTTGGGGTTGGCTTCGTTGGACGACCTTCGAACCAATACTTTGGAGTCAGCTGCTGGAACATTGGTAAAATTTAAAATAAAAATTTACTAATAGAAATACTAAACTAAAATAAATAATATTTTAATAGGTTTCACAATATTCCGGTTTCTGGACTCTGGACCAACCGAATCCAAAGACAGGAGAATGTGTCGCCGCATCGATCTTGAATCCCATGCAGTCATGGGAGTTGGAGACATGCGAAACCCTACTGCCTTTCATGTGCAAATCGCCGGCCTGTCCAAAGAACACGATGCACTGCTCGAATGGACTGTGCATCAATCAGTCGTTCAAGTGTGACGGAAATGATGACTGTGGAGATGGATCCGATGAACTGGACTGTCCCGCTTCGTGCCATTATCACATGCAGTCCGGAGGCGATGTGATTGAAACTCCAAACTTCCCGCACAAATACGACGCCATGGCCAAGTGCAAGTGGACCCTTGAAGGACCTCAGGGCAGCAATATCGTCCTTCAGTTCCAGGAATTCGATACAGAAAAGGCTTTTGATACAGTGCAAATTTTAGTTGGCGGTAGGACAGAAGACAAATCAGTTTCTTTAGCTACTTTGTCTGGAAAGATGGACCTGGCAACGAAACCCTTTGTTACCGCTTCCAACTTTATGATTGTTAAATTCACCACCGATGGAAGCATTGAAAGGAAAGGTTTTAGGGCCACATGGAAAACTGAACCACAGAATTGTAATACAGTCCTCCAGGCTTCAGCCCAAGGACAAATCCTAACCAGCCCTGGATACCCAAAGAGCTACCCTGGAGGTCTAGAGTGCCTTTACGTAATCCAAGCCCAAACTGGAAGAATTGTCTCTCTGGAAGTCCAAGACTTAGACCTAAACCCATTACGTGACAGCATTCTGATTCGTGATGGCCCGGATCCGATGAGCCGTAAAATAGCACGTCTGACCGGTCTGACAAAAGACAACAAGAATGTCATTATCTCCACTGGCAATAAATTGTATCTGTACTTCAAAACCAGTTTGGGTGATTCACGAAAAGGTTTCAGCATACGCTACACTCAAGGCTGTAAAGCGACCATCATCGCCAGCAATGGAACACTTGCGTCACCAGCATTCGGGTTAGCAGATTATCCAAGCAACCAGGAATGTCTTTACACAATTAAGAATCCATCCGGAGCTCCATTATCTTTGCGATTTGACAAATTCAACGTTCATAGCAGTGATTTTGTTCAAGTATTTGATGGATCATCTACATCTGGTTTAAGACTCCACTCAGGAAATGGATTCACAGGAGCTAGTCGACCAAAACTAACCCTCACAGCTTCTTCTGGAGAAATGTTGATCAAATTCGTCACTGATTCGCTTCATAACGGAGTTGGATGGTCTTCCGTTTTCTCAGCTGATTGTCCTGACTTGGTTCCCGGACATGGAGCTTTGGCTTCAAGCCGAGACACTGCTTTTGGAACAACCATCACATTCACCTGTCCAGTTGGTCAGGAGTTTGCTACAGGAAAAAATAAGATTGAAACTTCTTGTATTCGAGGTGGAAATTGGAGTGTGAATTATATTCCAAAATGTCAAGAAGTCTACTGTGGACCAGTCCCTCAAATTGATAATGGTTTCTCAATTGGATCGTCAAATGTTACTTACAAAGGTGTTGCTATGTACCAATGCTACGCTGGATTCGCCTTCTCCTCTGGAGCTCCCATTGAGAAAATTGCTTGTCTGTCAGATGGAAGATGGGAAAAACAGCCATCTTGTTTGGCTTCTCAGTGTCCAGCTCTCCCAGATGTTCCCAACGCAAACATGACTCTTTTGAACGGTCTTGGACGTAGTTATGGAACTATTGTCCGATATGAATGTGCTCCAGGCTATGAACGATCAGGTCATCCAGTTCTGATCTGCATGTCCAATGGAACGTGGAGTGATCAGGTTCCCAAATGCACTAGGAAGAGGTGTAATACGTAAGTTGATAATTATTTTTAGATCCATGTCAAATCAATTAGAACTTTAAAACCTACTATTTAAGTTCCCATAATTTAAATTAAAAAAACAATTACTTCAAATCGGCATTTACAAAAAGTAAACTCATTTCAATATACTGCCAAATATTTTTTACTGACATAATGTTGTTCAAACTTTGCCATATGTTTCTAAATTTAGACTTCCAATATCATTTGAGAATCATTGAAGGCCTTAGACTATTTTTTAAAACAATAATATCTACGATAACATGCCAATAAAATATTGTCTCTACTTCAGATTCCCTGTAATCAAAGATGGTTTTATCGTTGATACAACCCGCCAATATTCCTATGGCGATGAGGCTCGTGTTCAGTGCTACAAGGGATACAAACTGATGGGAAGTAATATAATCAAATGCAGCGAAGAACAAGAGTTCTCCAATCCTCCAACATGTGAAGACATTAACGAATGCAGTGCTGTTCAATGCGATCAGGCTTCAACAGAGTGCATGAACACTCCTGGATCTTTCTTCTGTCAATGTAAGAAGGGATTCAATCCAACAACCGAGTGCCGTCCAGTTGGTGATTTAGGATTAGCTAATGGTGGTATCCCCGAGGAGAGTATTACAACCTCTCCAACTGAAGAAGGATATTCTGTTGGGGTATGTTTTTTAATATTCAATTTTAAAAATCATAGTTAGTGATTTATCTATATTTTAGATGGTCCGTCTTACTTCTGTTGGCTGGTGTGGAAGCTCTGTTGATCCAGGATCCAACTGGGTTATGGTCGACTTCAAAGCCCCAACAGTAATCAGAGGATTCCGAACAATGTCTGTTCAAAGAATGGATGGAAGTGTTGCTTTTACCTCAGCCATTCGACTTCAATACACCGATGACTTAACTGATGTTTTCAAGGATTATGCCAATCCCGATGGAACAGCGGTTGAGTTTAGAATCCTTGAGCCTACCCTTTCCATTCTGAACCTTCCAATTCCAATTGAAGCCCGTTATGTTCGATTCAAGATTCAGGACTTTGTCGGGGCTCCTTGTTTAAGACTGGAGGCTATGGGATGTACACGACTGGACTGTGTTGATGTCAATGAGTGTGCCACTCAGAATGGAGGTTGTGAACACAAGTGTGTGAACTCGCCTGGAGGATTCTCATGTTCTTGCAACACTGGATTTGAACTTTATATGAATAATGGAACTGCTGGGTAAGTTATATTGAAAGTGCCCTTTTAGAAAATTCCTAACAAAAATCTCTTAGATTCTTCATCGAAAAATCCGAAAGCGGAGAACGTGATGGCGACTACCCTCAACGAAACAAATCTTGTGTACCAGTTATGTGCCCGACTCTACAATCACCAGAAAACGGAAAACTCCTAACCACCAAAACCGATCACCACTTCGGAGATATGGTCAGCTTCCAGTGTGACTTTGGCTATGTCATGTCAGGAAGTACCAACCTAGTTTGCATGGCTAATGGTCAATGGAATGCCACAATGCCCGAATGCATGTGTAAGTATATCAATTACCATATCAGCAGAAGATCTTGTAATAATTAATTTCCATTCCATCTTTCTAGACGCCAAATGTGTCTCCCTTCCGGACGAGAAACAAACTGGTTTGAGCATTGCTCGACCCGATCCGGAAAGTGTATTGGTCCCGTTCCGAGACAATGTGACTGTAAACTGTAACATGAATGGTAGAAAGTTGAGAAGTACCGCTTCTTCCGGTTTCAGACAATGCGTTTACGATCCAACTCCAGTAAGATTCATTAAAATTCTCCAATGAACCCCAATTAATTTGCATTTTCTTTAGGGATTACCTGATTACTGGCTGTCTGGAGCTTTACCAGCTTGCCCACGAGTTGACTGCGGAATGCCAATGCCTACACCTGGTGCCGAATATGGACAGTTCCCCGATACCAGGTATCAGAGCTCGTTCTTCTTTGGATGCCAAAATACTTTCAAACTTGCTGGTCAAACTTCCAAAAACGATAATGTGGTTCGATGCCAGGCTAATGGAATCTGGGACTTTGGCGATTTACGTTGTGAAGGACCCGTCTGTGAAGATCCAGGACGTCCTAATGATGGAATTCAAACTGCAAAGTCCTATGAACAAGGTTCTGAAGTACTATTCAGTTGTGCTAGACCTGGTTACATTTTGATCAACCCAAGACCAATCACTTGTATCAGAGAGCCAGAATGTAAGGTCATTAAACCTCTAGGAATTACATCTGGAAAGATTCCTGATAGTGCAATCAACGCCACCTCTGAACGACCAAACTACGAGGCCAAGAACATCCGTCTTAACTCAGTCACTGGATGGTGTGGTAAACAGGAAGCCTTTACTTACGTCAGTGTTGATCTTGGACAAGTTTATCGAGTCAAGGCGATCTTGGTGAAAGGTGTTGTTACAAACGATATTGTTGGACGTCCAACGGAAATCCGATTCTTCTACAAACAATCCGAAAGTGAAAACTATGTCGTCTATTTCCCCAATTTCAATCTTACTATGAGAGATCCTGGAAACTATGGAGAATTAGCTATGATCACCTTACCAAAATACGTTCAAGCTAGATTTGTTATCTTGGGAATTGTGAGCTACATGGATAATGCTTGCTTGAAATTCGAGTTGATGGGTTGCGAAGAACCTAAAGTAGAGCCCTTGTTAGGATACGATTATGGATATTCTCCTTGTGTTGACAATGAACCTCCAGTGTTCCAGAACTGTCCCCAACAGCCCGTCGTCGTTAAACGAGATGAAAATGGAGGAATTCTTCCAATCAACTTTACCGAACCCACTGCGATTGATAACTCGGGATCTATTGCTCGTCTCGAAGTCAAGCCTCAAAGCTTCAAAACACCTACATTTATCTTCCAAGATACTGTTGTGAAATATGTTGCCTTTGACTATGATGGAAATGTGGCCATTTGCGAAATTAATATCACAGTCCCAGATGTTACTCCACCACTGCTAAGCTGCCCACAAAGTTATGTCATTGAGTTGGTCGATAAGCAAGACAGTTACTCTGTTAATTTCAATGACACTAGAAAACGAATTAAGGCATCTGACGACTCTGGAGATGTTGTATTACGATTTGTTCCAGAAAGGGCTACAATTCCCATTGGAAGCTTCGAAAATGTAACTGTAATGGCCACAGATAAATTCAATAACATGGCTACTTGTCATTTCCAAGTATCTGTCCAGGCTACACCTTGTGTCGATTGGGAGCTACAAGCACCGGCTAATGGTGCTTTGAATTGTCTAAGTGGTGATAAGGGTCTTGAATGTATAGCTACTTGCAAAGCTGGATTCCGATTCACAGATGGAGAACCAGTAAAAACCTTCTCCTGCGAAAACTCCAGATTATGGAAGCCTACTTCTGTAGTACCTGACTGTGTTTCAGAAAATACCGAACAAGCTGATTATCATGTCACAGCTACAATGACCTATCGTGCTAATGGTGCCGTTTCTCAGAACTGCCTTCCTCAGTACCAGGACCTGATGGCTCAATACTATCCTAATCTCAACACTGCCCTGTCTCAGAGATGTTCAGCCATCAACGTCAACATGAATGTTTCCTTTGTACGATCAGTTCCCATGTTGTTGGAAGAAAATGTTATCAAAATGGATTATATCTTGAAAATCGTTCCTGCAGTTCGCCAACCCCAGCTTTACGATCTTTGTGGATCGACCTTGAACTTGATCTTCGACCTTGGAGTGCCATATGCTAGTGCAATTATTGAACCTCTCTTGAATGTGTCAGCTATCGGAAATCAATGCCCTCCTTTGAGAGGATTGAAGAGTTCTATCTCAAGAGGATTCTCTTGTAATGTTGGTGAAGTCCTTAATATGGATACAAATGATGTTCCTAGGTGTCTCCACTGTCCTGCTGGAACTTATGCTGGAGAAGCCCAAAAGAGTTGTACTTATTGTCCTAGAGGCTTTTACCAAAACCGAGACCGCCAAGGATCTTGTTTGCAATGTCCACCTGGAACCTACACCAAAGAAGATGGATCAAAGAGTATTAGCGCTTGTGTTCCTGTTTGTGGTTACGGAACCTATTCCCCAACCGGATTAGTGCCTTGTTTGGAGTGCCCTCGGAATTCATATTCTAATGAACCACCAGTAGGAGGTTTCAAAGACTGTCAGGCTTGTCCCCCTAACACCTTTACTTATCAACCATCTGCACCAGGAAAAGACGATTGTCGTGCCAAGTGCGCTCCTGGAACATACTCCGCAACTGGACTTAGTCCCTGCTCGCCTTGTCCTCAAAACTTCTATCAGAACAACCCCGGAATGAACACTTGTATGGAATGCCCAACAAATATGAAGACCGATGGACGAGGAGCTGCTGGTCGAGAAGAATGTAAACCAGTTACATGCCAGGAAAGTACTTGTCACCATGGAGGGCTCTGTATTCCAATTGGACACGACGTTCAATGCTTCTGTCCAGCTGGTTTCTCTGGCCGAAGATGCGAAATCGATATTGACGAATGCGCATCTCAACCCTGTTACAATGGAGGAACCTGTACCGATCTACCACAAGGATACCGATGCCAGTGCCCGACTGGATATACCGGAATCAATTGTCAAGAAGAAAAGAGCGATTGTTCCAATGACACCTGCCCAGCTAGGGCTATGTGCAAGAACGAACCAGGTTACAAGAACTTTACTTGTCTCTGCCGAAGTGGTTACGCCGGTGTAGATTGTGATATCACAATCGATCCTTGCACAGCTTCAGGAAACCCTTGTTCAAATGGAGCTTCTTGTATTTCTCTTCAACAAGGTAGATTCAAATGTGAATGTCTTCCAGGATGGGAAGGTCAAGCTTGTGAAAATAATATTGATGATTGTGCTGAGAAACCGTGTCTCCTTGGTGCCAATTGTACAGATTTGATAAATGATTTCAGTTGCACTTGTCCTTCAGGATTTACTGGAAAGAGGTGTCATGAGAAGATTGATCTTTGCTTGTCGGAACCCTGCAAACATGGAACTTGTGTTGATAGATTATTCGAATATGAATGTGTCTGTCATCCAGGATGGGCTGGCTCAAACTGTGACATTAATACCAACGATTGTGCCAAGATGCCTTGTGAAAATGGAGGTCAGTGTACTGATGTTGTGAATGGATATACTTGCACTTGTGAGCCAGGATACACTGGAAAGAATTGCCAGCATCCAATTGACGACTGTGCTAGTGAACCTTGTCAAAATGGAGCCACTTGTATAGATCAGTTGGAAGGTTTCATGTGCAAGTGCCGACCAGGTTTTGTTGGACTACAATGCGAAGCTGAAATTGACGAATGCCTCAATGATCCTTGCAATCCGATCGGAACAGAAAAGTGCTTAGATTTGGACAACAAATTTGCGTGTGTTTGCCGCGAAGGCTTTACCGGCACAATGTGCGATGTTGACATTGACGATTGTGAAGGATCGCCTTGTATCAATGGCGGAACTTGTCGCGATCGAATTGGATCTTACGAGTGTATTTGTGAAGATGGTTGGAGTGGTAAGCGATGCGAACAGGAAATTACCACTTGTTCTAGTCAGAAACCGTGCCAAAATGATGCGGCGTGCATCGACTTGTTCCAAGACTTCTTCTGTGTCTGCCCAAGCGGAACCGACGGCAAACAATGCGAAACTTCGCCAGAACGGTAAATATTCACAACACAATAAAACAAATGCACATTTTTAACACCTACTTTTGCGATTTAATTAACCTAATTTTGCCGTTTCAGGTGCATCGGAAACCCATGCATGCATGGCGGAAAGTGCCGCGACTTTGGCTCAGGCCTCAATTGCTCATGCCCAGCAGATTACCGTGGCATTGGATGCGAATATGAATATGATGCGTGTGAAGCGGGAGCTTGTCAAAATGGAGCCACTTGCATTGATAATGGTGCTGGGTATACTTGCGTTTGTCCGCCTGGATTTACAGGCCAAAACTGTGAAGACGATATTGTAGACTGCAAGGACAACTCTTGTCCTCCAGGAGCCACTTGCATTGACCTAACTGAGAAATTCTACTGCCAATGTCCATTCAATTTGACTGGAGATGATTGCAGAAAAAGTAATGAATTTTAAACTTTCATAGCATAATTTTCAGATACTAAATACTTTTCTACCTTTAGCTATCCAAGTCGATTACGACCTTTACTTTGGAGATGCAACCAGATCAACCGCTGCTCAGGTTGTTCCATTCTACACTTCCTCATCAGACAGTTTCACTGTTGCTATGTGGATCCAATATGCCCAGAAGGATGACTCAGGAATCTTCTTCACACTTTATGGCGTTGAGTAAGTTTTATAATAATAGCTTTGCGTTGACCGAATTATTAACTTTTCTTTATCTAGTTCACCTCACGTGCCATCTAAGCGACGAATGCTTCTCCAAGCCCACTCGAGTGGTATCCAGGTTTCTCTCTTCCCTGACCTACAAGACGCCTTCTTGTCATTCCGGGAATACGCAACAATTAATGACGGACAATGGCACCACATTGCTTTGGCCTGGGATGGAAAGACTGGTCAGCTGATGCTCATCACAGAAGGCCTTATTGCTTCCAAGGCTGAATATGGAGGTGGCCGAACGCTTCCTGAATAGTAAGTCTATCATTAATAGTAAATTACTGAATTATATTAATACGCAATTTTATAGCGCTTGGGCTGTTTTGGGACGACCACAACCAGAAAATGATATTCTGAACACCGATTCGTATGCCGAAGCTGGCTTCCAAGGCAAAATTACCAAGGCTCAAATTTGGAATAGGGCTCTAGATGTTACATCTGAAATCCAAAAGCAAGTCCGAGACTGCCGAAGTGAACCAGTTCTTTACAATGGACTAATCTTGAATTGGGCCGGATTTGAATTAACTTCCGGAGGTGTGGAGAGAATTGTTCCATCTTCATGTGGACAACGTAAATGCAAACTTGGATATTCAGGACCTCAATGTCAACAATTAGAAGTCGACAAACAACCTCCTAAAGTTGAACACTGCCCCGGAGATCTTTGGGTCATTGCCAGAAATGGTTCTGCGATCGTCAACTGGGATGAACCTCACTTCAGCGACAATATTGGAGTTACAAAGATTGTTGAAAAGAATGGACACCGACCAGGACAAACTCTTCTTTGGGGAACCTACGAAATCACATATGTTGCATCCGATGCTGCTGGAAACTCTGCCTCTTGTACTTTCAAAGTGACTTTGTTAGGTAATTATTTTTACAAAAAAACTATTACAAGCAACTCCAAACTAACAATCAAATTATTTTCCAGCTGAATTCTGTCCACCTCTGGCTGATCCTATTGGAGGATCTCAGGTGTGCAAGGACTGGGGAGCGGGAGGTCAATTCAAGGTTTGTGAAATCGCCTGCAACTCTGGACTACGATTCTCTGAACCAATTCCCGAATTCTACACTTGTGGAGCAGAAGGTTTCTGGAGGCCTACAGCCGATCCATCCCAACCATTGGTGTACCCATCATGTTCTCCATCTAAACCCGCCCAACGAGTGTTCAGGATTAAGATGTTGTTCCCATCAGACGTCCTTTGCAACGAAGCCGGGCAAGGAGTGCTTAGACAACGTGTTAAGAATGCCATCAACTCGCTCAACAGAGACTGGAACTTCTGTTCTTATGCTTCTGAAGGATCTCGGGAATGTAAAGATCTGATGATCGATATCAACTGCGATCGCTATCGGGGAGGAGCTAATAACAGAGTTAAACGACAGACACCAAATACTGATGATGATGGAGGCACTTATGTTCTAGATGCTCTTATTCCAGTTGAAAAGTAAGATCCCCTATTATTAATTTGATAATTTACAATAGATTCTTGCATGATCTCTGGCACAAAGTAGACGTTTGTGTAATTTTGCGATCGATCCTTCTAAAAGAAGATCGAAATATACATTGAAAATTCATTATAACGTTGATGTTATAAATGGTGTTCATTGTATTTGTAAAATTGTTGTTTATATCTCATTTTAATGACTGACCATAATTGAAAATTTATAGAGAGCCCTTAGAAAACTCACCGTCTGAAATCAATCCAAATAGTGGATTATCAGCCCGACAAGGACGTCAGCAAGGTAGCCAAGGAGGCGATACATACACTCTGGAGATCGCTTTCCCAGCAGTCAAGTATGTCCAAAACCAGACACACATACACAAAACCCCTCTTCTACCCTGGGATTGGACTGTTGCTCCGAGTTTTGCATGGCTTAAATTTAATGCGAAAAAACATATCAATTAACTGCTTTTTTACAGCTTCACATTTGGGCTTTATGGCAATCTTACCATTTCCGTTATAATACTTCTATCTTTCTCGCAATTCTGTCGGGCTTTCTTTGGTCTTTCACACTTTGTTTAATCTATACGGTGGTTAGGACTTTACTTATGGAAAAATTTATTATTTCAGTGATCCTATTTTGCATTCATCATCTGGAGAACGAGCTGATGTACGCACCCTACTTCAAAAACTCATCTTAGAAGACGATCAGTTCGCTGTACAGGATATTCTACCCAATACTGTCCCAGATCCAGCCTCATTGGACTTAGTATCTGAATATGCTTGCCCAGCTGGACAAGTAGTTATGGTCCCAGACTGTGTTCCATGCGCTGTAGGAACCTTCTACGAAAGCGCTAACAAGACATGTACACCTTGCCCTAAGGGACACTACCAATCTGAAACTGGTCAAATGCAATGCCAGAAATGTCCAAACATCGCTGGACGACCTGGAGTGACCGTTGGAACAGGAGCTCGCTCAGCTGGGGACTGTAAGGAGAGATGTCCTGCTGGAAAATACTTGGATCCTGAGTCGGGTCTCTGTCAGTCTTGTGGATTCGGTTTCTTCCAACCCAGAGAAGGATCCTTCTCTTGTGAACTTTGTGGCCTTGGACAGACCACCAGGTCTGCTGAAGCGACATCTAGGGACGAATGCCGAGATGAATGCGAATCTGGATTGCAGTTGGGAAGCGATAACCGTTGTGAACCTTGTCCAAGGGGCACCTTCCGTACTCAGGGTATTCAGCCAGCTTGTCAGAACTGTCCGCTGGGCAGAACCACTCCTAAGGTGGGATCTTCCTCCGTTGAAGAGTGCTCTCTTCCCGTTTGTACACCTGGAACTTACTTGAATGGAACCATGAATATGTGTATTGAATGTGAAAAGGGATATTACCAATCAGAATCTCAGAAGACTTCTTGTATTGCCTGTCCACCGAATCATAGCACAAATACCACTGCAGCGGTAAGGACCTTAGAGATTTTCAATTTTTTTCAGATTTTTAAAAAATTTTATATTTATATTCTTCAGACAAGCAAATCAGAATGCATCAACCCATGCGAAAACCTCACCGATGGGGAAGCTCACTGTGACCCTAATGCCTACTGTATCCTTGTGCCAGAGACATCCGACTTTAAATGTGAATGCAAGCCAGGATTCAACGGAACAGGAATGCACTGTATTGGTAAGTTCAGTGTTTCTCGTAATGCTAATAACATCTATTGAATTTTAATACTAAAGCAACTAAACGACCTAGGTATTTGATTTTAATTAAATTAAAACTTATCCTGATTTTGTAGATGTTTGTGACAATTTCTGCGAGAACTCTGGCACTTGTGTCAAGGATCTAAAGGGAACTCCATCGTGTAGATGTGCCGGATCATTCACTGGACCTAAGTGTGCTGATCGCTCAGAGTTTGCGTACATCGCCGGAGGTATTGCTGGAGCTGTGATCTTCATCATTGTGATCGTACTCCTCATCTGGATGATCTGCGCGAGGTCAAACAAGAGGAAAGACCCTAAGAAAATGCTCACACCTGCCATCGACCAGACTGGATCTCAAGTCAACTTCTACTACGGAGCTCAGACGCCCTACGCAGAAAGTATAGCACCGTCCCACCACAGCACCTATGCCCATTATTACGACGACGAGGAGGACGGCTGGGAGATGCCCAACTTCTACAACGAGACCTACATGAAGGAGGGACTTCATGGCGGCAAAGTCAACTCATTAGCTAGATCAAATGCTTCCCTCTACGGCACCAAGGAAGATCTCTACGATCGACTGAAACGACATGCTTACACAGGAAAGAAAGGTTAGTACAGAATGTTTTTATTTTAATATAATACTTGAGGTTAAAATTCAAGTTAGGGTTTATTGAACCAAAATTTAATACTTGTTTGTTTCGACGACATAACAACCGTTACTGGTCTAGGTCTAACCAATTGATTTTACATAATCAAAGTTTATCAAATGCCCTATCTATTTATTCGCCAATCTTTCACAATTGATGATTGAATATCTTGTATTAAAATCATTATTTATTTTGATGTGATTAGCACCATGAACAAATGATTCCATATAGATCACATTTATTGACTGTTTTTAGCACCGAAACAGAACACACATAAAAGACCATCCTTTCACAACTTTCATATGTATCCATTCATTGAATGGCAAATTACTAATATTTGAAAGATCCGGTTCATTTCTTCGATTCTATGCACTCCATCCAAGGTTTAAACCTGTCTGGTCTAAGATATAGTATTGACGATGCTAGTTGTTCGACAGTTGAGGCCGGGTATTATTTTTCGTTAAATTTATTTAAACAAATATCAGTCACAGAATGTTCTTAATGAATGAATGAGAAAAAAATTACGTACTAATCAGAGCTCGAACGGAGCTTATTCCAGTTAAATTCTGTGCAACGCTTTCACCACTGCGCCACCCCGTCGCATGGATACTTTCATTAAAAGAAAATAAAAATAAGTTCCTAATTTCTTAGTTAATTTAAAAAAAAAACCCAATCTCTTCGCGAAATATTCTTATAATAAAATATGCCTCACCTTATAGGTCTATACCAAAATCCACTTCTAACAACCACCAAAACAACAAATCATATAGTATTAATAACTTGATTTCCTTTCTTTATTCACAGAAAAGAGCGACAGTGACAGTGAGGGGCAATAGATCGTGACCGGCATTATGTAGCTTATGACATCATACACTGTATATTTCAAACACTTAATATACAATATTGGCTTTTAATTATGAAAAAGTTCTATTGTACAATAGGAAAGCGTTATTGTTAATCTATTTTTTTTTATTTAATGGACGGCGAACGGTAAAAAGGAGCAATATAGAATCGGCAAATACATAAGATGCATCACAAATTGTAAAAAAAAATGGCGGACGAGGACAATTTAATCGGAGCTGTTTTATTTATAATATAGCTTGTTAAGTGACTGATTATGTCCAATTACCAATGATATTCTCAAATTAGTCTTTAGATAATAGCCACACACAAATACATTTTCACAAACACACACACATATACATCATTTTCCAGAGACGACTCGACTGCCGATGAACAGTACTCATACAAGTGTTTAATTGAGTCGAGATTAGTTAACAAAACCGTTGTAATTTTTTTAAAAAGAGAGCATTTTTGCAGAGAAATGGCAAAAACTTAAGTCAGTCTTTATTTAATGGGAAACAGTGACGTTATTGATGGGTGTCACTGCTAACGAACGAAAAAGGACAATGCGAAAAATAACGTGTGAGATTATAAGAACATTAGAGTATTTTTAATTAATTTAATACAATTTTCGTATGTAAAACAAATACTGCTGAACGATTGTAAAGACAAATAAATATAATATAAATAATAAATAATTTAATATAAAACTTATGTTCGACCTTATTTTCGACAACCTCGTATTAATTAAGCGAGCATGAAGTCAAGCTCTGGTAAGTATTATTATGCTGTAAATGACATGATGATAAAGCGATAACAAATAAGAAAACAATTCACCAACATTTTTGCAAGTTTATTAATTAATAACTTCTTATCTAACTGTTTTTATCAAATGTTCAGCTATTACTACGTTGCTTTATTGGTTTTCCATTCCGAAATTAACACTTTTAGTCTTGACCTAGACAATGCAAAAATAATTGTGTGTCGAATTCAAACACTGTCCATTCATAAAGTATTTGCTGAAGCATTTGCTTATTTACATAATAACCACAATATTGTGTATCGAAGTTTAATTGTATATTCTAAAATTTTAGAACAGGCATTAAGACATTAATTATTTTTTAATTAAATTGTAAAGAAGTACGTGTTCCAAATGTTGAAAAATGTTTAATTTAGAATCAAGTATGTACAATCTTCTGTTTTCAAACAAGGAAACAAATGTGAAAAATCGAGCCCAATCGAGTATTTCATCGTTACATGTGAAGTCGGATCAAACTAAGCGTCACTTTCGGGACATATGTATCATCTAAATTTTGATATAATTGCATAATGACGTTGATTTTGACTGTCTTTTACTACAAACTCACTAATCAGAAAACAAATAATATAGAATTTTCTGTCAATAAATATTAAGGCACTTGCTACGCTCGTAGTTTAAAAACCCTTATGTTTGATATAAGCATTCAAACATACGGGTTTTTAAATTACGACCGTGTTTTATACAAAATTTTATGAATTTTAAGAAAACTCAAAAATAAAATAGGAATATTCGTTTCCTTAAAATCCAATTTAAATTTTTGTGATAATCATCACATCACATTGTTTCTTTCCCTTTTTAAATCCACGGGAAGACGGAGAAAGCAATATATCTTGTTTCTCTTACTTGCTCAAAGGAAATGACATAAATGACGTTAACGAATAGTTTAAATTGAAATGGACCGAACAGTTGATTTAGTACTAAGTTAAAACTATTTAAATTAAAAACTTTCGATAAATCAGTCACAAACACATACAGTTTAAGCATGCACAACAAAACTGACGGATTTTTTTCACGGAGGTCACACTTTAATAATAATGAAAAAGCACTTGTGCTATAAAAACTTTAACAGAACAAATTTTAGTTTCATAATAACAATTTTATTTTGGCACAAAATTGTTATTATGAAACTAAAATGCAAAAAAAAACATTTAAAAATTTAGTAATATCTATTTATTTAAAATGATAAATTATGCAAAAACCCTTTATTAAATTTTTCAAATTATTACAATTACTAGTTATTATCTTATTTACCGTTTTTATGTTATATAAAATGTAGTTATTTGGAATTGTCTAATCTCTTTGAAGATTTTCTTTAGGAAATATCGTTATCAGTTAGCAATAAAATTTAATGACCTTTAATATAATTAACTTTTATAATACGAAGAGTAAAATCTCAAAATAAATAATCAATAGTAAGGCGTACGTGTAAGATAAGATATAAAGCAAAAACAATCCTTCAAAAATTTGCAATTCATGCGCTGAGGTGCTGAAACGCCAAATAATTTGGTCATTAATCTACATCATTATTATTGATGCGATCGAAATTTGCTTGAAAAAAAATTTATTAATTTATTTACGATCTTGACCAAATTTTCCACAATTCATTTAAACACAATTGAGCTTGCTTGTAAGCTACCAAAATGCAAAGTCCAAGAAGTCTTTCGAAACTTCCTCATCTAATGATCGATGCATTCAGCGATCATACGCAAATGATCATGTAATAATTCAATTCAAGGTGATTTATTTTCTTTCTTCGATGTTATAACAAAAACCCATAATGTGTATCAAACTTTTTGATGGTCGGTTACATCAAGTGGTAATAATAATAATTACAGTACACAAAAAACATTGTGTCTATCACCTGGGCCGACGATTGGTTAATGGGCTCAGTATAGAGCGAGCTTTTGAACGCGGAACAGTTGCCGACCGAGAACTCCAAAGCGTTGGTCGCGAGTGAATAGATCGCGTAAATTTGATTATAGATTGTGAGATAAACCAAAATAAGTGTGAGAAAGTTTAAACTCCAATTATTTGATAACCAAAGTGAAGGTGATTGTGATTAAAAGTGAATAACTTTTGAATTAAAAATTGAAAAGGATATTAATTTGATCACATTTCAATGGAGATAAACAGCTTTTTGTTAAAGACAATATATTTATTAATTAAAATTGGATTCCAGAAAAATAAAAAATTTTGGTTATGTTATTAAAACATCTGGGTTAATATTATATCTTAAATATAATAGGCATTAAAAATTTTTACAGTCTTTTCAGTAATAAAATGAAGTTTCTAAAGAAAAACGTATTAAATATTAATCAATTATATAGCAATTAACATTGGATATTTAATTACATTTCCAATATTTTGCAAGATTGTAAAAATATATTAATTTTATTATTTTGAAGAATATAATTAATTTTATTTTAAATCCTTTTACGTATTGCGATTAGTTATAAAATAAGTAAATTTATTAAATAATAAAAATTAAATAATTTTCAAATTGCGCCTTAAAAAGGATTATTTTTATTCTAATGATAATGAAAGCCATATCATACAAACTGTATTAAATTTATGATTAAAAGCCTATTAAAGAAAGTCAATTCTTGAAAGTAGTTATCAAAAATTTTTCGATTATTCATAAAAATATGAATTAAATTTAAAAAAAAATATATTAAATTAGTATTTTGTAAATAATTACAAAGCTTGTTTTGTAACTCTCTAATCAATTGATGAACAGGTTTTGAGTTTTGACCATCACTAAAGTGGGGATTTCCCCTAAGAATTTGCCCATGTTTCTGTGTCGAATCATTATCATATGGGGAATTTTCACAAGAACACAAAACTGGAAATTAAAAATCAAACCCCACTCTTTGTATCTCTATGTAAAAAATTATCATTAACTTCCGATCACATGCGATCGTACCTTGTATCCAAATATTGTAGTTGCGCTTTGAATGAGCCATCTTAAAGACCTGATTACATAATTCTCCAAACCAGTACGAAAAGCACGTCATCCAAATTTAATTAATTATTTTCTGTTTTTGTTTTGTTCAGTTTCATTCATTCATCGATCGATATGATCACTTTCAATCAGTGCGGATCGGTGTTGTGAACAGTGATGATAGCAAAGTTGTAAAGTGTCAATCAGAGCCCTTCAACTGGCGCAAAGTTTTTTAATGATTGTCGCGAATAAGAGATTATTTTTTGGAATTTGCAACGAAGGAGACATCGATAATAATTTTGTGCAATTATGGAGTGCCTTCAGAAAAGTGTCTTGAGATTGGTGATTTTAGTGTGCTTGGTGTCATCGTTTGCGAAATGCCAACAGACTCTACTGGCCGACACAGGTACTCAAACCAGATAATTGTTTCGCAACTCATAATTGACATTTTTGCTAAGTGCGACTTTCAAAGAGACAAACAAATCACTTAACTTTTTTGTAGACTTATTCGGCATGATATTAGTTATATTAGAATAATCAAATGTTTATCCAATTTTGTAGGAAAGTGCTTTTGTTTGGAAGCCATTGAAAGTTATTACTTATTAAATTAATGGTCCGAAATACACATAAACTAAACTAAAAGCATTAATTAAAAGAGTAATTAATCTTAGTTTCAAATATTAATCACAATCCTCTTTAAATTAGTTAATTTTTAAATAATAATAATAAAATATTAATTAATTTAAATTTTTTTAGAATATGATTTAATAAGAATAAAAACCCTTATTAATTTGTATTTAGTTTTCCGTAAATTTTTAAGGAAATTGCATACAAAATTAAAGTCCTTCTTAGTAGTTTAAAATAATTATAACAAATTTGTAACAATTTACTTTTCTGCATGGAGTGCGGTAATATTAGAAATTTTTTATGTAAATTGTCACCAATTTAATGAAATTACATATTCCCATCTCACTCTAATAAATTCCCTGTATCTTACTTGTGCACATTGTGTCTTACTTGTTCCACAATTTAAAAAAAACACTGCGAACGGTTTTTATTTTCAATTATCGATTAACTGTTTTTTTTCAAAATTAAACAAAATAGTGTTCAATACACATGTGAAATAGGTTCATAACCTCTATTTCACTACTTGTATCGAAATATACAATATAAAACATGTGGGAAAAAATGACCATAATTAAACAGGAGAAAAATTCAAGAAAATGAATATAATGAGTTTTCTAAAAGATACGAGTGTTTAATTATGTGTATCCAACAAGTTTTTTTTTACAAAATTTAATACAATTCGCATTTTCATTACCTATTACTTTGCGCAATGTGAAGTAAAGAATATGAAAACAGCCCAGTACTAAAATAATGTCTAAACACATACGATTACAATTAAGGAAAGTTTCTGTCAAGCGAATAGAAATTTCGGGTTCAATTTTTCTTTATTATATCATAGAGCACATTATACATACTATAATATATCAATGATACACCCGTGATTACAGCGATCTTTTAAATCACAATTAAACACCTCAATCAACATTTAAAAAAAACTTTACTTTTGGGGAAAAATTCAATTTAAAATAATTTAACAAATCATCGCCTACTTTATTTTACTGGCAGGAAAAATATCAAAATATATCATCCTTCCAAGCTACTAAAATCTAAAATAATATGTTTATTATGTTTAATTTTGTGTGGATTTAGTGTATTTACATAATTTGTGACGGGAATTGAAAAATGCATAATTAAACAGGATTTAATTATGGAACACTTTCAAGAGGAAACATTGACTACTTTAATACGTTGCAAATATTATTATAAAATCCAAAATTATTCATGGATAATAACAAGTTGAAATTTTACAATCGCTCCAAATAACATCATACATTTTATTCACCACCTTGTTAACATTGTATTGTTGTTAATATGTATTCACAATGAAATAGAAGATGTAGTTTTTTACAAATACGAGATAATATTCCTGTCACTTTTGCTCGGCGAATAAATAAATTAAACAAGCACATAATTATTTGAAAATGTGAGCAAATATTTGCCAACGAATTAATTAGCTGAGACAATCGGAATGATAAAGAGATAATTTAAGAGTTGCCTGTCATACGATCCAACAATAATTGAGATCTGCCATGTGCTTGGGTATTAAATTGACGAGAAAAATCTTTTAAATTACAGCTAGTTGTAAATTTTTATCGAAAACGTTGTCTATTTAATATAAACTATCTGATTAATTACTTTTTTAAATCATAAATCTTAATTGAAATTTACTTTCAGATAAAACACTTCCATTGACTGACGCAAGCAAAGACTGTATAGTTGAATATAAGGGCAAGTTCAAGATCAAACGACTCAATGAGACCTGGCAGGATGCCTACGATCCCTGCAAGATTCACAAATGTGAACTCGATTCTGATGGACTGCCCAGTGCTAGCCAGTTTCGAGAATATTGCTACTTGACTTGCAGTAATGTAAGTATTGATATTTCATATATTATTCTTATTAGAGTGTATTATATTTTTATATTAATCCGTTAAGGAATTATAATCTAATTTGAAATATGAGTTGCAATATCACCTAATATGTGTCAGCCTGTCTGGTTTTAATTATTTTATTTCAACAGTAGAAATTGGATTGTACAGTAAAAAGTAAAAATTTAATCCATTGAGTGATATGGATAGATAATTTTATTTCATTTGGTGGAAGAGCGACTGTGCAAGCACACATTAAAGCGTTTGGCCACTGTCTACGGGTGTACAGCTTCATAGAATCTGATAAGATCCATGATCCGGATGTCTCTGAGTCCTAGGAGATCTTGAAATACGTAACTTCCTTAATATTTCAGACGCTTTTGTTTGATTGCTTGGCATTCACACAGAAAGTGCCCTCTTTCAATGAGCATCTCTTACATTCAGTTGGCAGTTTGGCAGGCAAACCCATTTTGTGAGAGTGTGATCCAAGAAGGCAAGGGCCCGTTAGTAGGGCTATTGCTCTTCTTAGTTTTCATCTGTCCAGTTCAATTATTACCCGACTCTTGTTTATAGGAGATTCAGTACTTGCCATATTTGTCTTATTACTTGACAGTCTTTGTCTAAACATTAATTTTTATAAAAAGAAATAAGAACTACTTACCATGGTGTAATTCACATGGAGAGACATACAGTTTAAACAGGACAAAAGAATAAAAAATCAGTCTTTCGAAACCGCACAATGTTGAAAGAAAATATTATTTTTTTGATAAAGTTTGTTTGTTATCTCCTTTGCAATATTTTAATAAGGAGCAATATTTCCTAAGGATCCAAAAGTTTTTGAATTATTGGTCTAATGATTGTTTTTTCAATCAATAAAGCTTATGAAGTAATAAATGGAATTTGCAACTTAAAACTTCGTGGAAAGCAATTATTATTTAGTTCTCCCTGCCTCACATCATCTGACCCTAACTAACTTTTTGCTTTAGTAAATTTTTTAAATAATCTCAGACGCGTTTGGATAGGAAAGGATAAAAGGGTTATTTGATCCGTCATTCAGAACCGCACACGAGAGCAGTATAGTTCTGGCCACTTTCAGGATCGTAACCAATAATCAATCTCAATTTAATACTTTTACTGTGTTTGACCTGAACAAATCTTATTAAGATTTATATGAAAATGATTGAGTTTTTTTTTATATTTTAATTAGTATATTAAAAGCCAAACCTTATAATTAATATTGTTTAATAAACAATTCTAAGTATTATTCCAAAATTATAGTGGTCTTAGCATAAAAACAAGCAACTGTTTACTGTTGCTTCATAATGCGTAATTAGTCATATTAAACTTAGCATTTATACTTACCGATTTAATGTATGAAAACTATTACTATTCTAAGAAATGTTTTGAACATTTGATGTTATGAAAAAGCCAAATACGCATAATTTTGATGACTAACGTCTTTATCTTGTTGATGGATTCCAATTATTTCTATTGTCATAGAATAATATCTATCAATTGTGGTTGTGTATTTTTAAGTTTCGTTATTAAATATTTTTTGAAAATTATAATATTAAATTCTTCTATAAAGACAAATTTATATCAAATCAATTATCTCATATCATTAACCTCTATCTGAAAGTGTTTTTATTGTAAATTCGGAGCTTACATTTCCATGCCTGACTGGTCAGCAAATTAGTACCAAATTCAAAACAACATGTATTTTTACATTTTCGTGTTTTTATGACGCCATATTTATTACCATTTATTAATTTTAATATGTTATCGACGTTTTCAGGAATACGAAATGCAGTCGATACCAGGTCAGTGTTGCGGCCAGTGCGTGAAAACTAAATGCAAGTTCAATGGCAAATTGCACGGGGTTGGCGAAACGTGGAAATCAGCTGATAGTTGCGTCATGTATGAATGTATTCGAAAGGTAAATTTAAAAGTTTTATTTATAGATTTTGTGGTTTTAAGACATTCAAGTCGGTGGTTTTGTGAAAAATATAAATTATTAATGAATGTCAGGTATTTTTCATACTTTTTATGTAATTTAAATTTATACTTTTCTTTATATCTCTTTTCTATATATTTATAGACCAATAACATATTATTATAAAGTGTTGAAAATAAGGTCACTAAATAAGTCGTTTTTAAATATTTTACTTCTTTTGCTTAGTTAATAATAGATAGGATTGTGATATCTTTCTTTTCCCTCTTTCGCATAGGGAATATTATCTCTTTCTTTTATTCAAATTCTGATTGGTCAAACAAGAAATTATGCGAATATTTTTCCTCGATATGTGTTTTCAATAAATGTTTAGTTCATTTAAATCATCTTGATTAGTACAATAAACATTCATCATCGAAACTTACTTCCATGACAATTTGATAAAAAAAAGTTGTGGAGATCACACTTTAATAATAAATAAAGAAAATGACCTAGTACAAGAATTATTTAATACTTTAGCTCTACTACTTTCTAATTCTAAACGAAGTTCTCACAGTGCAGGGAGAAATCACCCTCACAACTTATTCTCATGTTTTCAATAGTTCGTAAATAGCTGATACTCGTAACGCATAACATCTGTCCATATTACTAAGATTGAACCTATCCTCTAAAGTGTTCAGACCTATACTGCCCCAGTGTGCGGTGCTGATAGGCAGCTCTAGCAAACACTTTTAACCTATACCATCGTGATCCTTTTCAAGAAAGTTTAAAGGAATGATTATATTGCAATACTTTATCGATAACAACAATGTAGTTAGGAAATAGGAACAGATTTAGCGATAGACAGGGAGAGCTAGATCGATATACAAGGAGAGGTGTATGACTACCCACTATGCCTACGGTACCCACTTCCGTACTCGTCAAAGCTAATGTACAGCCATCCTAAAGTTTGCATTAAAAGTAAATTTTTAAATTTTGAAAAATTATTATAGAATGACAATTTGGAACTCATTCCAAAACAAGTCATTTAACGTAAAGCCATTGTTTAAAAAGGAGCACCGCTATACAGCAAAGCCCTATTACTTAATAACGTTTATTTCGTAATCATTCCCACTTATTTATTTTGGAGGTGGTTTTACCCTAACCTAGGGAACTCGCATCCATGGAATCTTCCACCAAGTGGGGCGGCAGTCCCCAGGGCTGTCGATATCCTTTACGGATCTCAAATGTTTTAAGATCTCCACCCTCCAGCGCAAAAAAAAACTTCTAGAAGGCCCGGAGATATTTTATTTGAGACTTCAGTTTGTTCAAAATAATCAATGTATTTGAAATTCAATAAACTTGTCGATATTTTGTGTTGATTTATTCAAAATGTCAAAAGCTTTTTATAAAATACAGTCGAAAAGAACATTGGAGTTTATTAATGCACCATCTGATACACCTATAAATAACTAAAATATTAAGTCGTCTTTGATCTATATTATTGAATAAAACAAAAATGCGAACAAAGAATAAAAATTAAAGATGTTGCCATTTGCAGTTTTCCCCGTCGCCAAAGATGTTCTAACCTGAGATAAGAAGTAAAAATAAGGTCCTATTCTCGTTGCCGAAATGACCTGTAATTTAATTGCTAATAGAAGAAGCACCACTCTCAGTCACAGTTGTACACAACTATCTAAAATGATAATTACAATGGTACAACAACAATGAACAATAATAGATGGACCAACTACAGGGTGTTCCAAAACATTAAATTAAATTAAAACTTTTTTATTTTAAGATAACTTATATATAACATAGGATTAAACTAGAAACAACTAGAAATTAAAATAATAAAGAAAATCTTTTTTATTATTTCAGCAAGAAGGAGCAACAATAGTCAATTACACAAAGAAATGCCCACCACTTCCTTCGAACTGCAAGCACAGTAATATAGTGATCAGAGATTGTTGTGCGTATTGTAATAAAAGCCCAGTGCAAAAAAGTAAGAAACTTCCTATAATTTAACAGTGAAACCTTTGTACATTTAGCTAACTTCCTTCTTTAATCTACAATTAGAACTCTTCAAAATCGACGATGAGGAGGAAGTATTCCCAGACTCATATGAAATGCACCCTTGCAAACGGTCATGCATGAGGAACGAGACTCCAAGGATTTGCAAGTACACATTTACAGTAAGTGTTAAGTGAATACACTTAATAAAATTAAATAGTAAATTTAAACAAAAAACTGTATTCATTACCAATATAAACATCACATTCTAAAGCTGTCATATAAAATTCCCGGTTTTTTTCTAATTTAACATTTCAATTAAGACGGTGATTATCTATAAACGAACAAACAATAAATTGAATTGAAATTCAACACTTTACATTTGTAGTTTTTCCCCTTCTAATTGGTTTCTCTAATTGCATATGTAAGTTAAAATTCCAAAAATATATTAGTAATTGGAATTTACAAGAATTAAAATTGAATTAATAATGATTCATAAACCCATAAATTAGATTTCCATTTTGAAATTTGTATTCCTTAAGTAAAGAACTTGACTCAAATAATTATTTCAATTCTTTGTTTCAATTAGGTAGAATGGTATGAAGCTATGAGTAGGGCGTGTTTCGACTGTCCCCAAAATATAACCCATTGTTCCTTGCCGCATTGCATCGCTGGAGATGGAACAGAGAAAAGTATAATGGTGGTTAACAGGATGATGCCTGGACCATCAATAGAAGTGTGCTTTGGAGACACGATTATAGTCGACGTAATCAACCATCTAATGGGAGATACCACAACGATCCACTGGCATGGTCTGCACCAAAGGGGAACCCCATACATGGACGGAGTTCCGTTAATTTCACAATGTGGAATTACTCCTGAACAAACCTTTAGGTATGTTCTTCTTGATTATTTATGCATTTCATTTACATAAAATCGATATTACTAAACTAAAATTGGGTCTGTCAAAGTCGTTTTTATAGCACAAGTGCTTTAAGAATTCTTTAAAAAGGCACTAGTGCTCTTTCTTACTCAATAATGTGTGACCTCCCTAATTTTTGTGTTAATTTATTTAAAAATGCATAAAATTATGAAAATTATGTTGGAATTCTACATTTTTTTATGCAATAGAAATAGAAACATAAACATCATTGAAAACTATTACATTAGAATTTGTACCGGAGATATCCAAAGCGATTACCAATAAAGTTTCTCTAAATTCAGTGATCGGTGTAATGAAATTAAAGTTTAACCCAATTGCGAAACCGTTACACTGGTTTATTTGATTTTAATTTTAGTTTAGGAATGCTCTATCTCTTTCCCGCAATACTATTGAAATATTTATAAATAACAAAGGCAGGCATAGTATGTGGAACAGAGCAAAAGATATTTTTACAGATATTCGAAGAATTTTTATGATTTTTACTTTAATTTTGTATAAAACACGGTCGATAAGCATTATTTAACACTTCTTTATAGCACTCGCTATGCTCGTGGCTTAAAACAACTCCTGTGTTTAATAATGCCCTGTCTTATCGACCTTGTTGTTTAAATAACTATTAATTTATAAATGCGAAGTTGACAAAGTAGTAAAATCTTGGGAAGGTATTATCCCAAGATTTTACTACTTTGTCAACTGTTCGTATTCGTTGATAATTTAATTCAATAGCAGCTGTATTTATTAAAACAATCTTCAATTTCATTTTCTAGATACGAGTTTCGAGCTGACAACACTGGAACACACTTTTGGCACTCACACACGGGGATGCAAAGAGGTGACGGTACATTTGGACCTCTGATCATTCGAGAACCTTATGAATTGGACCAACATCGCGGTTTATATGACTTTGATAAAAGTGATCATAAAATCATTCTTCAAGATTACGCCTCTGTCCCTGGAATGTCTATGTTTAATGCTCACCACCATGCCAAAGGAAGGAATAAGCCTAGAAATATTCTAATTAACGGAAAAGGCAGAATTGTCAGAGCTGAAGAAAAGACAGAAGTCTCAGACTTAGCAACACCCGCTCCATCACCGACTGCTGGTAATTTTTCAGAATAAATTAGTAAGAAGTATTTCATAAATTATATATTATTTATTATTAAAGCATTGCCAAGAAACCCGTACCCACCATCAGCAACTCAGATCTTGATGGAGAAACTTGAGAGTTTCGTCGAGCCAAAAATAGCTGCAGGAGATTTAAGCCAAGATCTAAGAATCAATACACAAATAACTGAAAGAGATCTTTTAATAGAAAGAGAAACCGAAAGGATTGATGTTGATGATGCTGAATTATTTACTTATCCTCCTTCTGAAAAGATGATGGAATCTATTACAGAACTTCCTACAACAAATGTCCCCGAGGAAAATGCAGATTCAAACCCTGAAAATCCAGTCGACGTGACTTTGGTTCGGAATAAACGAGAAGAAACTCCAATGGGCTCCGATAAAATTCCACTTCACGTTTATCACGTCCAAAAAGGAAAGAGATATCGATTTAGAATGATCAATGCCGAGTTCCTGAACTGTCCTATGGAACTATCCATCGATAATCACACAATGACGATGATTACAAGTGATGGGTACGAATTTGAGCCAATGGAAGTGGATGCTTTTGTGAGTTACGCAGGAGAAAGGTTCGATTTTGTTTTAAATGCTAATAAAAAAGTGGATAATTATTGGATTCGAGTCAAAGGATTGATGGATTGTGATGAGAGGTTTACCTCAGCTCATCAAGCTGCTATTTTAAGATACTCTGGCGCTCCTGAAGAGGATCCTCCAGAGTTTCCTTCCTATAACTTCAATCGAGGAGGAATTGTCCTAAATGCTTTAAATAGAGGTCAAGAAGATAAGGACACCGTTTCAATTGCCAATGTTAAGTCTTTAGTCAAAGAAGATTCCGTGGAGCAGAGATTAACGGAACCAAATGTGGACCTCAAGTATTATATTCATTACGATTTCTATGGAAAGAATCATACCAGTTTTCATAAGCCAAACCTTTATGGATTCAATCAAGGTAAGTGTGAAAACTATGTACTTATTTCATACTCTACACCTTTTTCATTGCAATTGGGATTTTGTTCCATTGCAATATGATTTTTAAAGATAAAGAACCGCTCGGACCACTTTGTAAAATGCAATGAAACAAAATCCAAATTATAATGAAAAAAGGTGTAGTTGTTTTCGAAATCGTAAAAACTGAATAATTTTCTGAAAACATGTATTTCCCTTATTCTTCTTAAATGATACAACAACCGTTATCATTGTAGATCTAACCGAGTAGTTTTTTTGTAATAACCGTTATCAAATTCTCCATTTATAAAGTTATTATTTTTCACAATTGATTAGCAAGTGCACAAATAATTATTTGTTATAATTATGTGTTTAATACCATTCACACATTCTCTAAACGGCCTATGTATTGACAAGTTTGAGCCACCGTAACATATACTACGAAGAAGACTTCTTCGATCACATTCTTCAGTATCCATTTTTCAATAGCAGCCAAATAATAGCAAAAATATCAAGTTATTCTTTATTATAATGTAAATTATAGTGTTAAACTTCACTTAACATATACATTTACATTATTTTATTTATAGTTGATACCACAAACCAAAGATACAGTCCCCAGCTGAACCATATATCAATGAGACTGCCCTCATTCCCTCTGCTTCCTGCCCGGCACATGATAAACGACATGACCTTTTGCAACGCGAGTACCGAAGTGATGAAGGGTCGCGATTGCGAAAAGGAATTCTGCCAATGTCCACACGTCATCCAAATACCTCTGAACGCATCTGTTGAGCTGGTCTTGATTGATGAAGGTAATTAGCGGTATAAATTATTTACATTACAAATTACATAATTAAAAATTGCAAACAATTACCAGGTTTTACTTACGATGCCAATCATCCATTCCATCTGCACGGAAATGCATTCAGAGTGGCGGGAATGGAGCGTTTGGACTCAAACATCTCCTTTGAAATGGTTCAGGACTTAGATAAAGCAGGAAAATTAAAGAGAAACTTGACAAATATGCCGAAAAAAGACACTGTAACAGTTCCTGATGGTGGATACACAATTATTAGATTTATTGCCGATAATCCGGGCTACTGGCTGTTCCATTGCCACATTGAGTTTCATGCCGAGATCGGAATGGCTTTGGTCTTCAAAGTCGGAACCCACGATGACTTGCCTCCGGTTCCAGAGAATTTCCCAACTTGCTACGACTACATTCCCAATGAAAATAAGACAAACAACGGAACGAGTATGCTTATTACCTTCAGAACCATTTCAATCCTATCCGCATTTCTGGTGGTTGCAGCTTTTCTTAGGGTGTGCTACATGTGATACTAAAGTATTTAAAACGATAAAAAAACAATAAATCAAATTGTACATAAAAAAAACTCTGATAAATAAATTATATTTTTATAAGCCCAAAATTGGAAGTTTTCTAATAAATGAACATCAATTAATCTACATATAATATTTTTAATATTTAGAATTATTTTAGTCTTTGTATTATTCTATGACATATTTTTGGAATTGACTCGGGCACCCGGCTCGGCGGTTTAAGGTTAATATATTCTTCTATTAACCTGATTATTTTTTCTTTAAAGTCTGTTTTTAGCATGTAAATATTCTCTGATTTTTTTAGGTTGGTAACAAAGTTGAAAAATTTCATTAGTTATTAATAAAACACCAGTTCTGCTGTACTATATTATTACAGGAAATAAATTTAATTAGAAAAATAGGTGAAAAAATATGATTTTTCTATTTATTTAGGTATTCACAGATTGCAATAATTATTTTAAATTAAAAACAATAAAGTTAAATAAAAATAATATATTCTTCGATTAATTCAAAATTTTCTATAATTTCCTATTTCTGAATAAACAAAAAAAAATATTAATTTAAAATATTTATTAACCCTACCTAACATAATCAATAACGGAAATCATAATATTTAAAAATCCCCTCTTATGTTGGTATTTTTACTTTACTGTCAAAAAATGCCGCCAAAAAAGCGAACATCTTCTGATAAGGCCTTAAAGGTGAGATTCTAAGCTTCTAATCCCTGGAAGTGACTAATTCCATCTGAAATATCTTTAGGTCCCGGCCAAGAAAGCAAAGGCAACTGAGAAGAATGCTGAATCCGACACAAAAAAGAGATCTTTTGTAGTGCGCATCGATCACTGCACTTCCTGATCCGTGTTCAAGAGAAAGGCCAACGAAATCTTTAATGAGGTTTCAGGTCTTTTACAAGAACACGAATTTGAACTGAAACTAAATACTGATGGCAAACCGAAGCGAGGATCTTTTGAGATCTTTGTTAAAGAAACTGACGAAGAAGGCAGCAAGGATCACTTGGTCTGGACTGGTTTAAGCAAAGGTCCTCCTAGGAAGGACAAGTTCCCGGCTGCTGAGGCAGTGGTTGAAGAGATCCAGAAGGTTGTTAAAAATTTGTAAGAATTTTTTGCTATAAAACATTCCTTGAAAATCGTATGACGAAATTAGAATAAATCCAAATCGGAGGTCTAAATTCTGAAGCTTTTGACTTTCATTGAATTGTTTTTGTAAAACATATCTGCGAATTAAATAAAAATATATCTGGATATAAAATAAATTGTTTTTTATTGTAATTTAGATATTTTTTTTTTAAATTGATAATCTAAAAAACAAATACATATATAAAAAGATAGAATATGCTTATTAGGGTAAATCTGAAATTCAAATAACAAATAATAATTAAAAATATAAAATAATATATAATAAAACTCTTGCATTTGCTAAATAAAATAAATTTATTTACAAAACCGTGATTGATTTAGGCGGCGTCCAGTTCTTTGAGGACGATCTTCTTGTATTCGTCGAAGCCTCCTTCGATGGCTTTGACGGTTTTATTGCCGCAGATCCACAGTTCCTGGGAGACCATTCTGATGAGCCGTTCGTCGTGAGAGACGAGAATCACGCCTCCCTTGTATTTGGCGAGCGCTTTTCCCAGGGCGTCAATTGTCTCAATGTCCAAGTGATTGGTCGGTTCGTCGAGGATCAGGAAATTAGGATTTGCCATGCAGATTTTCGCGAAAGCCACTCTTGACTTTTGCCCTCCGGATAAACTGGCGACAAATTGAAGAGCCAAATCGCCAGAGAGACCAAAACTGCCCAACTGTCTTCTGTACTCCTCAATTGGCTTTCCAGGGAATTCCTTTTGAAGGGCCTCCACACAGGTCAAGTTCATGTCCAACTGGTCAACAAAATGCTGTGAAAAGTATCCAAATTTCAGATTCCGATGGGTGAAAATAATTCCAGAAGAAGGCGTTAAATGGCCCATAATCATTTTTAACAGGGTTGTCTTTCCCGCTCCGTTCTCTCCCACAATACAGATCCGAGACTCGAGATTGGCGCTTAAATCAAGAGTGGTGAAAATTGTTCTTGCATCATACTTGAACCCGACTTCGGTTAGAGTTAAAATTGGCGGATTAAATGGATCAACTTCAGGGAATTTCAAAACGGTATTAATTTCCTTTTCCGGTTCAATTAGCTCTGGTAATTTTTCCAGCATCTTGATCTTGGACTGGACACTGGCAGCTCTGTTTGCGTTGTACCGGAAGCGATCAATAAACTCCTGAACATGAGCCCGATACGCCATCTGGGCCTCGTATTCTCTCTTTTGCGATTTCAGTTTTTCTGATCTCGTCTTTTCAAATTGTTCATAGTTTCCTTTGTAGTGGTCGATTCGTTGTGAATGGAGGTACAGAATATCAGTGGGGACATTTTCTAGGAAGTTCCGGTCGTGAGAGACGACTATTAGGGTCGTTGGCCAGTTTTGGAGATAATTTTCCAGCCAAATGATGGCTTTAATGTCCAACATGTTTGTCGGTTCGTCGAGAAGCAGCAAATCCGGTTTACTAAACAGCGCCCTGGCCAGCGCCAGCCTCATTCTCCATCCTCCAGAAAACTGTCTCGTCCTCATCTTCTGCATTTCCTTGGTAAATCCCAAACCACAGAGGATTTTCGAGGCGACAGCAATCGCTTTATCCGCTTCGATATTCTCCAATTCCTTATAAATCTCCGTCAATTCGGCACTGTGGTCTTCTTTTTCTTTGTTCACTTTGTCTAACAGTTCTTTTTCACGATTCAACAGCTCATTTCTATAGGTATCACATTCGAGAACACTGTCCAAAGCTACAGTTTCGTCGCCCACCACTTCCTGTTCTACGTGCAGAACTGTGATGTGTTTTGGAATCTGGAGACTGCCATTGGAAACCATTCTTAGCAGAGTAGTTTTTCCTAATCCATTTCTGCCACAAAGACCGTACCTGTGGCCAAAGACCAGCATCAAATCGGCATTTTGGAGCAAAACTTTCTCCCCAAAGGTCACATCAAAGTTCTCCAATTTAATGTCCATGTTTTTGCTGACCGTATTCGACTGGACTCGGTTCACCTTCTTGTTCAAAACTTGAGAAACAGAGGCGCTTTGTAGGACAGGTTTTTGGACCATTCCGATTTTGGTGTCCTTTTCTCGCTTCTCCAGCTTCTGCTGGATTTTAGCCTCGGCCTTTTCCAACTTTTTCGTGTCCACTTTAAGCGTGTCTGACTTAGTCATCAGCCAAATGGATTGATTCGCTTTTAAAGAGTCGTCTACGTCGACCACTTTTCCCAGCTGAATGGGTGCGTCTAGGATCCTTTTCTCAATCAATTCCTCACCACCATTGGGCAGGATTTGATGGAAGATCTTCTGGCAGATGGTCCTTATGTCCTTCTCCGTCTTTTCCGCGTTGACATCGTGGAAAATCTCCCCCAACGCCTCGTATACGTCAGAGCTGGTCTTAAAGTCTTCCACTCCATTCTCCAGTATCCCGTCTATGTACTGCATAACATCGTTGTCCAACAGGCCAGCAAATTCATCGTTTAAAATCGCCTTGTAACTCATATTTAACTAAAATAAATTATCATACTTTTCACATAGAAAATGGAGGAACTGGTGAGAATTGGAACTGTCAGTGGTGACAATTGGAATTGACATTCAACACGAGGATTTTTAAAATCCCTCAATTTCGCAAATTTAAACTGTTTACAGTGGTTTATCAGTGGCAAATACAATGTCGGACGACTATTTGTCGAAACCAATCTCCCTGGGCAGTTCTTCTGGTTAGTTAACTGGCATTTCTGTTGAACTTTGTCTAATTACATCACAAATTATCATTTTTCCAGACTCGATTCCGGCCCCTTCTAGAACAGTAGCGCCTCTGTCTCCGTACTTGAACTATGATCCCCGGTATCTTAAACAAACTCAGCCAGAGTTTATCTTCCCAGAAGGAGCGGCTAAGCAAAGAGGACGATTTGAATTGGCTTTTTCTCAAATCGGCTCTTCTGTGATGATTGGAGCCGCTCTTGGCGGCACTGTTGGACTTTATTCGGGAATTAGAAATACCTCAATTGCTCAGCAGACAGGCAAGCTGAGGCGAACACAGATCTTGAATCATGTCATGAAACAGGGATCGGCAACAGCAAATACTTTGGGCACAATTGCAGTCATGTATTCCGGTTTTGGAGTCCTCCTCCAGTGGGCCAGGGGTGAAGACGATGAAATTAACACAGTGTTGGCTGGAACCACCACCGGACTGCTGTACAAATCGACAATGGGGCTTAGGAAATGCGCAGTTGGAGGTGCCATTGGATTCGGAATCACAGCTCTTTACTGCCTCTGGGGCATCTCAAGAGGCGAATCGAAAAAGTTTAACGACTACAAGAATTACATGTAGATACACTAGTCCCAGTTTATGTTATTTTAGTTAAGTTAAGCCACTTTGTTTCTAAGAAATAACGGAAAAAATAAAGTTCTCCAGCTAAAGATAACCATAATTTTCATCATTTGTGGAATTTGGCTTGGCTGGACAAATGTTCCTTTTGTAATTTATTATCGACTTCTTTATTCTTTAGGAGTGCTATTATTTGTTCTGATTTATTTACAGGTTTTAATTAGATGAATTTATTTGGAATTCATCAATCTATAAAATATTCAGATTGAAATATCAAAGAGTTAGGTTATGTTTTAAAACTAACATTGTGCTAAATTCTTAATTTATTTTCAATATTAATATATAAATTTGTTTGTGCTAAGTAAATATAACCGAATAAATTTAGTTTTAAAATGATGAAAATTTGATTGTTTACCTTTTAACTACAGAAAATTATTGCAAAAAAATTACATCGACCGTTGAAATACTCTGTTTTGGATAAATTTGAGCTCAATTTGGATAATCACGTTGACATTAACTGTCAAAAAAATTCGAGAAAGTAAATAAATAAAAAGTGTTGTTTGTGATTATGGAGGAATACACTGCGGAGCGTTGGTTGTCCATATTCTACCCCCTTGTACTGGCCTTCTCGATAATCACCAGTGTGACCTATGCAATCGCGTACAACCACTGGAAAGGGGTTTTGGATAGATGCGAGCAGAATCCATACTTTGAGCACTGCAACAATTGCATTTTCTACGCCAAGACCACTCCCAGCCAGTTTGTGGGCAGCAATTCAACACTATGTTTCTGGAGTTTCTACGGTCCGATCCTGGTCATCATCTTCGCCATCATTCTGGGCAGCTACCATTGCTACAGATCGTGCGTTAAGAAGGGCGCGCCCAGAACTGGATCAACGACAGTCAAACAAAGGTAATCAGTGCATTTTAAGCCAACTAATTGACCCTTTTGGCGACATCAGCAATTAAAATTAGTGCTCGTAAGGTTTCATTAGAAGAGAAACAAGTGCAGAATTGTGGAAAATAATAATAACCCCTTACAATCATTATCAAATTTCGCTTCATGATTCACCTGAATGATTAATTGCTTCAATGAAATTCACCTGATAAATAGAGCTAAACTGTCCTTTTGCTGATAATTCATCATCATTGAAATTGTAATATGTGGAATTTATTTATTTTCGATTGAAATATAACGAAAAATATTATTTTTTTTAACAATCTTCTACTATTAAATATTAATATTTATGTCTTTTAGTTTCTATTATTTAAATATTTTAAGTATAGTTAATTACACAAATATTCAAATAATATATATTTTATTTGATCATTTAAAATTTATAAATAATCCTGAGCAATGATGATGAATATTACACTTTCTATTATTACAGTCTTTAGACTATTTTTTGTCTTTATTTTGTGTTATTAATTAACTCAATAAGTGCTCTTAATTAATCACCAATTCACTAAAAACCAAATGACTGACTAAGGAATTAATAATTGCGCTAAACCTTAAATATGAAACGACAAATTTTTAACTGAAATTATATTTTTATTTTAAACTAAAAAAATACTAATACACAAATCAATTGTTATAAATTAAAATTTTGTTAAAACTCAAATTAAAAAGCGGTTCACTAGAAAATCTGAAAACTGCCATTATTTTATAGAGGACATATTTTCTGCTTCCTGTTTCAACCGCGTTTTAAAGACAAAATGTCATTTTGAGACAACATTTTGTTGTAAACTAATGTGAACAAATTGTCAATTCTGTGAATGAAGCAAGATGGTTACTAAAATTGGTTTTGAATTCGACTATTAAATTTGTATGAAATTTCCAATCAAAAACACATTTAAAATTATTGACCGGAAAGATTAAATTTGGGTTTGTACTGATTTGTATAAAATTTGGCCCTTGTCCTTCTACCCGGTCTTGAACTAATGTCACTGACTGGCCATGTTCTTCCAAAGAATGAGAGAGAATCATACTGGAATGATCTACAACGTTATATATTAATTTGAATATTTAACTTATTATTTGCTTTAATTAACTATTCATTCAATTCAACTAGGACTTATTAATAATTAAGTTTATATATTATATTTGGTCTTTAATTTATTTAGATCAATAATAACATCAAAAATCATTTAAAAAATCATTTTTTATCCAAATAATACTATCCAGTCCTGTTAAGATTCATTAAATTTAAAAATGCACAAAATATGTAACACGGTTTTGAAAATGGATTTTCAATTTCTGGATTTTGTAATGGCAAAAAGTGTGTTGCAGTGGTTAAAGCGTTGCACAGAATTCAACTCGTAGGGCCCCGGTTCCAGTTCTGATCAGATCGTATTTTTTCGAATTTCATTACTCGTTTCCACTAACAACATTTGAACATCTAGTGTCGTCAACAGCGGTGACAAAAACTTGTCAATAAATAGGCTCTATATAGAATCATCAGTTCATGATGCGAATCACATCATAACAAATAATAATTCGTACAATAGACATGATATTCAATTGTCAATTGTGAAAGATTGGCTAATAAATAGAAAGGGCATTTGAAAAAACTATGTTTACGTAAAACCAATTTATTAGACCGGTAACGGTGGTTGAGTAGTAGAAGAAGAAAATTAAATTTATTAAAAATAAAAAGTTTGAACTCTGGATAAAAACCGACTAGCTTAAGTAGAATAAATTATGTTTGGAATGTAATTTTTTGTGAAATTATTTTAATGTAGTTTAATAAATTAAATTAATTATAAAGAAATGTGTTTTAAATAACACTGACAAAGTTATAACTTTAACACACTAGGGCCGCAAAGTATCACTTTGCCGCACGCTTATTGAATGTGTTACTTAACTGAATTGCACAAAATCAATTGAACTGTAAATTAATTTTTATTTTTATTTCCAATTCCAGATCTGGAGATGTCTTGGTGATGACCACTCGTTCCGTGGTCAGTGACGACTCTGTGCCTTATTGCTGGTGGATTTTGGCCAGCGTACTTACATGTGGCTTGTTTATTTACGCGCTCGTCTTTGCTTCGATCACGACCGACGGGTTCTTGAGCGCTTGTTCTCAGTATCGAGGCGAGTTGACCAAGAGACTTCTGGCTACGGGTCCGTTTGTCGAAGTCATCCAAGGTCGTCTTTCTTGTGCCGCTGTCTTTGATTTCATGGACTATCTGCATCATACAGTCGTCGAAATGAGACAAAGATACTACAGAATCGACACTGCAGCGACTCTTATCATCGGATTGGTGTCTTCCTGGCTGACAGTTACTAGCCTTTTGATCATATCGATCATTAACATTGTCCAGAGCCGACGAAATTCTAGCGTTAGAGTTTAAAGTGAAGAGAATTTATCTTAAATTTAAGCTAAAAGATAAGATTTATACAAAAACAAACCGAGCCAGACATTTTGTGCCTTTTTACATCACCGACAACGACTTACATTTTTAGACAAATAGGATTTAAGAGGTATACTTGTCAATTTGTACCCTAACATCTTTAACTGCACAATCTTCTTATTACTAATATTTGTACGACATAGTATTTTTTACAATTAAAATACTTAATGCACCAATTGCAGTGGATAAAAATGGCAACAAGATTTATTGATAATTTATGTGGTTAATTTTAAAATTATTCGTTATTTGCAATATTGAGGCATAACCTGGGAGACGAAACGGCAAATTTAAAGAAAGTTTACAAGAAAATCTGGTAAATGCCATTATTTTATTGACGACCAATCTTCCGTATCCTGTTTTAATCGTATTTTAATGACAAAATTTCAATTTGAAAATCTGACCTTTGAAACGACATTTTGTTATAAACAAATGTGTACAAATTACCGATTCTGTAAATGGAAACCGTCGGTAATTATGATTGATCTATAAAATTTGGACGAGATTTCCAGTCACAAACACATTTAAAAAATGGACTAGCAGAAGAAGATGAAACAGTATTTCAACTGATTTGTATAAAATTTGGCCTCGTTTTATCTTCATGGTGAGAGCTTAGTCTATTTTTTATTATAAAAAGTTTTTGAACGATTTATTTACAACATTCATTCTATTTATTTTTATGGCAATTATTTTTTAAAAAGTCATGAAATTTAAATTTTAGAAAGTAGCAAAGATCAAAGAGTGAAAAGTAGAAAATATTTTAAATTTAAAATCGAGAGCTTTCCAATAGAAATTTCTATACAAATTATTAAGACAAGTTTTGCAATTAATAATAATTAAACAAAATAGTAATTTAAAAGTAAAATTCCAATGAAATTATGCACTAATTGAATATCAGCCACTGTAATATTTAAAAAACCAACATTCCATTTACAACTTTCACACGACTTACTTTAGTTTTAAGCCTTTATTGTAATGCCTTTGAGAATGAAATTCTCCTTCTGCAGCAGCTACCTGAAACCGCCTGTATTAAGACACACTGTATTCCCGTATTTTATTCTTTCTTTTATTACAATTATTTATATTCCAAAAGACAAACAAAAAAGATCGACAAAGAATGATTTTGTGAAACATTTTATAATCATCATCATTATACATACATTTAGAAAAGTACAAAGGACAATAAAGTATGCAAATTGCCTAAAATTAAACAGTTTTATTAATTAATTGCTCCATTTCCTTTACAAATATTTATTTATATTAAAAACTATCAATACAAATCAACCATTACAAAAACCAACTATTATTTCGATTTCATTATCTTTAACAAAACAGGGAATCATCTCAAACCTATTAATTATGTAAAATTAACAAAGAAAAAGGGGGCTTCCAAAGAATCATATATTTACACACGATATCGGATAAGGTATTTTAAGGCAAGAGAGATAGAACAACAACAAAATTAACTAATTACAGTAAAGTCATTATGCTTAGACGCACATTTTGTATTTTCTGCTTTTATTTCTTTTCTTTAAAAAAAATCATGGGATCAAACTAAACTTGGTCGGAATTTTCAATACCACTTGGTCATCATTAACATTAAAGGATTACTTCCACGTCCTTTTCTCCCCACTCTCTCCTCTACTTTCTCTCTCTCTCCAATTAGCACTTATCGCTGGTGCTGATGTTGTTGCTGCTGCTGTTGCATTTCAACGGGAGGCGCCAATCTTGACACCAATTCAATGCCCTTGAACAGGATATTGCCAATCACCTTTGGCACTTGTGGCTTGTTCGCGAACGTCTCAACTACCAATCGCAGTCGGTAGAACATGTTCCTAGTATGAGGATTCCTGTGCGAGCTGTACCTCATCATCAGGAACTGGGCATAGATCAACGGGGTGAAGAGGCTGGCACGGCCCGTAATCAGCATAAAGAAACAGAATGGAGCGATGAAAATCTCCACAAAGGCGATCATTCGCAGCATGTTCGACGATTGGAACTCCACCAGGGAAATCGCCAAACGGGCTGGCCAACACGAATTTTGTCCAAATTTCTGGAAAAGAAAGGATTTCAATTAGTTACTAATGTTTTAAAATAAAAAACTACGGGGACAGTTTCATTACTAAACATTTCAAAACAGAAAATCTAAAATTTTTGTTAAAGTTAAGTTTTATTTTTGAATATAGTCTACATTTTATTCTGAAAAACGGGACAGAATCTGTCTAAAATTTCGGAATACTTAAGCCCTGTTATCCTTTTAGGTTAATTTAGGTATTCAATGTCGATAAACTACGACCAACAATAAAGTAAACTAGTCTCACTGTATTCTTGTTCCGAAAGTGAGAAATCGCGGCACGCTTTGCGCAGACAGATTTTTATCTACTAATATTCATTCAGGATAAAATCTTTCAAGTGTTTTAGAAGTCTGATATCTAAGCTATCTGGAGCAACCTAAATTTGGGATCTACCAATGCCAATTTCTGAGCTTCTCCACCTTATACCCCATACGCCCTGTTTTCGAAACACTCGAATATTATTCAACAAAAATCGACATGGAATCATAAGAAACTGGGTAAACTAATTTTATTGATCAAAACAATATCTAAGGTATCATTGATTTCACTACTCGAATTTCCTTCATCGAATCGAATTAAAAATCGATATTCTCAATTTTTCAAAATACTGCCGAATTGCCCCTCCTCGTGTATCACCCTAGGTCCCCTGCCTAACGCAATTACTGGCCCTAACTAAATGATTGCTTTCGTTATAGTAATTTCTTTAAATAATCTGAGGAGAACTAGGCTTTCTCTTCCTAGTGCAAGTGTAATTAGACCCACCATTCAGCACTGCACACTAAGACAGTATAGGTCACATTAAAAACGAATTTTACCCAAGCTCAGGGCATATTACTTTTGTAATCGTCTATCAAATTCCTTAAAATGATTTTAAATAAATTTCATGTATTCTCGGTCGAAAAGAAACTCGTAATTTTGACATTGAGCAAACCATTTTTATAGAATAAATTATTTTCCAGTAAAAATCCAGTAAAATGGTCACTCATTACGAAGCTTAAATGAGGAAATAAATAAAATGTCATGTTGAATTACAAAAAACATATATTAAATTCATTTTTAAAGATTTTAATAGATTAGTGTTGAAGTATTTCAAATGTTGTTGCTTCGAAAGGAGCGGCGTCTAGCCAAGGAAGACTGACTTATTTGAAATGTTAATTTGTAATATTATGTATCAACAGCGAATTTAAGTATAATTCAAATTGATAATCTTGACATTGACATCAGTAACTGCAACACACGCGTTTTCTTTTATCTCAAACATGTGAATTATTATCGTCAGTGTCTTCTCTTGCAGCTTCTGAATTGCCCTTTGTTGTTGCAGCATTTCAGCCGCCGTTTCTCTTAAAAAGTTACCGAGCAGTCGCAATGGAAAAAACTTGATAATTCGAAGTATTTTAAGGGTCTCTTGGTGGTTCGAATAATCGAGAGTTGACTGTATATGATTTGGAGACAATTGTATCTCAAATCTAGTTATAATACTAAGTGATATCTGATGATCAAATAAAATTATATAAACATAAAATTTAATATATAAATTCTTTAGCTTTATAATAGAAACCTCCATTATAAAACCGTAAACTTTTGGGCATCTTGACACGAATATAACTATTACTTCATGTTTTAGAAAACTAAAAACGATGACCTCACATTTATAATTGTTGCTTTTACTATTCGGTCGCATTTTAATATATGCAATAAAACTTACACAATTTAACCTTTTTGTGGCATCACTTATTTACCCCACATCGAAACTTGAGTAAATAGCGAATGACGACGATAACGCTAACACAGGTGCCGGCGATAAATAACCAGAGTCTGGCTTTTATATTTGCTAAAAATAATCACCAACTTGGAATCAATTTAATTTCTATTGTTAATCGAACCGAGCATGACTATATAATACAATAGATTTATAGTGTGAATATTCTATTAATGGGGTAATTGCCATTATTTCTTATTGCATTTTAATTGATCAGTCTAATATTCACAGAACAAGTTATTACATTTTTTTAATTTGAAAAAATACAAGTAATACAGCAGATATATTCCATAACACTTAATATTGACCAAAACAATTAGCATCCACGCTTTAAACCCAGAAAAGTATATATAAACATTTTGTAAAACCTTGAATATTTTTAATATTTTAAATAAAAATAGAGAAAATTTATATTGGTATTATAAGAAAAGGTAGAACATTCCTGAAGCACGGTCAGATGGAAGGCCTAAATACGAAATTTTGAAATAAATGTACACATTTTAGTTTCTAGGCGTATTTTTTTTCTTTGGCATTGGATTATTAAATAATGAACGATCTTTATTTAATAATTAAAAAACACTAATGATTCTGAAAAATTCTGGTAATAGGTAGTACGTGACAAACCAAACTAACTGTACATATAACTAATAATAATCCCTCTTCTAAAGCGTCCAGGTCCATACTGCCCTAGTACGCGGTGTTTTGGAAATTATTTACAATAGAAATTTATACCAAACCTATACTTTCAAAAACTTAAAATACAAAAAACTATAGATTGTTAACTTTTGAAACGAAAAATAAATTAAATAAATTCTAATCATTGGATTTATCAATAAATTAAAGATTTTATAGATAAACTTCAAGTAAATTACAGTTATTTAAATAACGAATGAGAAATCTAGACCTCACCATAATCAAACACCAGTAATATTCCTTCAATTTAAACAAATGAAATGATTTTTTGAAAAGATACTAGTGAATTATGTGTTTTTCCAACCAGTTTTTTAGACAATATTTTGAAGAATAGCAATAAATAAAGTTAAGAACTAGAAGACATCCCAGCAGGGTCTAAACTCACAAAATTAAGGAGAGTAGATGTCTCAAGCGAATAGAAATTGATAACTATATCATAGCTTACTTTATTACAGATGTAAGAAAAATGTCAAAATATATCTTCATTCCGTGCTACTAAGATCTAATATAATTTTTAGCAGTTGAATTTTGGTACAAAGTACTAATTAAAGTGTATTTATTCCGTTTGTTATTATCAGTGGGTATTTAATAATGTATAACTAAACAGCATTTAATTATGAGAGACTTTATAGAGGAAGCATTTTCTCTGTTGAATAAATTATCTTCATAATTGACTTATTATTAATTTGTAAAATGGAATTATTCATAAAAAGATCTAGGACCTGTTAATAAATCAAATTATTTTTCGTACTAATTTACACAACGCGGTGAAAGTTTAATTAGATTTTGTTTTATAATTTAAAGACAAATTTTTATAATTGTCTAAATTTTTTTTTTTAAATGACCAAGCCAAATGAAATAAATTTGCAAGCTAAGTAAATAAAAAATTCATGTCATTTCACTTGAAAAAATATTCATAAAAATAAATACTCACATCTAAGAGGACGATGGAATAGCTGGCAAAGTGCAGGATTGCAAACAAGACGACTGGAATGACGAGGATGAAGGCTGGTGTGACGTACCTAAAGATCATCGAGTACATAAGATAGTGGCAAGCGTCTTCGCTGAGGATTCGATGAAGGGTCTCCTTAGAGAAGGACAACGTGGAAATGTCGATCCTCACGTACAGCCTCAAGGCGCTGGTCACGGCACTGGCCAGCATCAACTTGTTGTAGGCATTGTTAGAGGGCCTAAATCACGAATAGACAATGGATACATCATTAATTAGAAAGTTAGCTTCAATTAATCAATCTTTTCGAAATGGAGTCAATTCGAATGAAAAGCCGCCAATTTCAATTGCAGTGGAAAATAATTGCTTAGAAAATACAATTTTTGCAACATAAATAAATAGCAGAAAGTGTAAATATGAAATAATTGATAATTTTTAAATGAATAATTACAATATATATATTTTATTGGTAAAAATCAATAAAGAAATTTACATTTTAATGGTTTTTTGTATTCTTATACAAATTGTTTTATGTTGCGCGAAAAAAATTATAAAAAGAATTAATGGTACATATTTGTTCAAATGTAGAAACGATCTTCTTTATATTTACTTAATATTTTAAGGTTAATTTTGAAAATATATTTTGCTAAAATAATGTCTAATGTAAAATTAAGCTGGTAAATAAATTGTAATCTAAGGCATCATATAAAAAGAAAATTTTTAAAAAATCATTAATTGTAAAATTAGGTTTTATAATACATGTTACATAAAGTAAGAAAAAAAAATATTCCAGAAGGCCCTTTGTAATTTACCTAAAACTCTTTATCGATAGAAAATGATAAGTTATAAAACACATGGACATTGTATCGTTGATAAACAACGAGCCCTAATAAAGTTTGCTAATGGAATGAACGAAAAAGTTACCGAATTGCGTGCGCAAAAAATAGAAATTGTCTAGAAAAACAATATAACTGAAAACAAAATCAATGCAACACCGTTTTTTTTTTGTTTTCATGCACACTCTTATTTACTCTTTTGGAGAAACTGTGCTTTTATTAATATTGGCGGCATTTTTGGAAAGTTTTTCACACTAAAATAAAGCAGTAAATGTACATAAAAAAAGGCTTATTACAGCAACCAACTAAGAATCTAAACGTAAATCATGATCGTAAAAGTTTAGGTAATTAAGTAATTTGCGGTTGTGAGATACAAATGTAAATTTGAATGAGTATTTGTATTTTTAATTACCAAATTATAGGCAGCAAGAATCCCAAAGCGAAAACGATTGTCAGTAGGCGACTGACCCAGAGCACAAAGTTGATAGAGTCCTGCTTTATGTGATCGACAACAGCCTGAAATCCGGCTGGTCTGTTTGTAGAACTGCTACTAGTTTCCGCCATTGTCTCTGTGTGATGTTAAGCTGTTTTTTGTCTGTCCTGAAATCAATAAACGGGAAACAAATGCTGGTCACAAATTGTCAATTGGAAATTGATTTTTATCTCGTTTTAGTCCCAAGTACATAAAGATAATGGTTATCACAAAGCGCCCAACCAGCCCAAGAACACATAATTGGTTTTCGGAATTTCAATGATACTTGATAAAATTACACTAGATAAGAAAATAATCCTGAATATACGATAAACGTTCAAATTAAATGGATAAAATCATAGTCGACCACCTTTTAACGTGGATAATCTGTCATAACTTTTATTTTTTCTTTAACTAACACAAATACTCAGTCACCTACTTGGTTTTCTATTCCACCAACTTGTTGTAAGGACAATAGAAAATTACAGGAATTAATTAATTATTAACCGAAACCACGTACATCCAATTACGCCACTAAATATCTAAAGATAATATAAAAAGGGCACCACCACGTCACGGGTTATTCAGATTTCGCACAATTCGGCTTGTCTTACCGCTAAATGATTAACTCTACTAAATAACGTGAACTTTGCTGCCTTTTCACTTGACTGCTTAACACAGCTCGCGTGTGTTTCTCCTCGTGTGTTGCCAGACAAAAACTTTCTATTTTCACTGCAATGAAAAAGATACGGAAAATCGAGTTATTTTTCCGCGTTCACTGAAACCCGTTTCTCTAGATTTTATCACTGAAACCAGAAAGTTCTGTGATAAAGAGATAAAGGCACTGAAATTAGTTCTCACCGTAATCTATTTTTCACTATTTTTAATTAACGAACAACTCACGATGAGAATTCAGATTTTTGACGTTTTGAAGGGAAAAAAATTGAAATTAACTGCTATTATTTGAAAAATTCCGCCAACGACCATTTCAAACCCTAAAGTCAAAACAAACGTGGTTTTTCAAAACAATTTTGAAAATGGATGAAATAATCAGCTTACCTGAGGATACCCGGCTAATCTTGGAACAATTCCTAAAAGAGAAACAGGAACGAGAAACCCTAGAACTAAACTCTACAGATGACATAGAGAGATTTGAAGAAAATTGGGTAAAATTCAATTTTAAAATGAGAAATTTTAGAATAATTAAATTATTTTCTTTCAGCAACTTAGCCAGTTCTGGTATGATGATAAAACTAAGAGAGCTCTATCAAATGTATGCTTGTCCATAGCTGAAACCAATAATTGGAAGGTAGAAGAGACGAAAATTGGACTTTTATCTTCGCCTTCGCTCTTTTCAGGAATAAAATCTCTCGGATTTGAGACCTATTTATTCGAGTATGACCAGCGTTTTAATAGCTATGGAGACAGTTTTGTATTCTATGATTACACAGAAGCAGATACAAGTTCCAGTTTGGATAAATTCGGTAATTTCTTTGATATAATTATTGCAGATCCGCCATTTCTCTCTGAAGAATGTATTGAGAAAATGGGTAAAATAATTAGAAAAATAACAAAAGAGGAATCTAAAGTTATACTGTGTTCTGGAAAAGTAGTTCAGGAATGGGCCAAGAAGCATTTAAATCTGGAATTAACTGCTTTCGAACCCACACATCAAAGGAATTTGGGAAACGAATTCGCATCATTCGCCAATTTTGATCTCAGCAAAGTGATTGAACAATCAAGTAGGCCATTGAGTTAATAAAGCGTTTATTTTAATAAATATAAATGAAAAATTGAATGGTTATATTTGAATTTCATGCTCATTTCTCAGGAGCTGCGTCCCGCTTCTGCTGGACCAGTTCCCGGAGATTGGTCTCCTGCTCTTTCAGACTCTTCACCAAGTAATCTTTGTTGTTATCGCACTGCGAAACCAACTGGTCCACTTTTTGCTGTCTGTTCTTTAGCTCCCCACTCATCTCCTTAACTGTAGCCAAGGAAAACATCCGTCCAACGGATTCATAAACCCTAAAAAGAATCATGTTTAATTTGTTTACCATTACTCATTTTCTATGCCTACTTCGTCTCTTCCGGCAACTTTGATATTTCCTTTTCTGTAATTTCAAGTCTCTGTTTTGAGATTTTCAAAGCCTCCGTCTGGAGTTCCAGCATTCTAAGCTTCTTATTGGACTCAATCATGGCAACATGCATGTCAGCAAAGGCCTGTAATAGGGGTTTCTTTGAATAGGGGATTCCAAATTATTGAAGTCCACATTTTTACCTTTTTCAGAGTTTCGTCAGCTGTCATTTTGAATCGTTTTTACCTAGATATAAGATGATTTAGTAGTAAAAGGTAATGGTTTTCAGTTATAAAACACGGAAACGCGCGTTATTAAAGCAATTCCGGCTTTTATTTCGGAATATTAAAAATATCAGTGAAAAATCTAAAACTAGAAGTAACGCACTTGATTAATGATAGAGTTTGAACGACTATTTACACTACACAACAAAAATACCTCGCACTTTGATTTATGTATAGTGGTGTACATCTGTCAAAAAAGTATTTGAAAATAACGGTTTTTTTTTACTTTTGATGAGAAAATTCGGCAACAAAAAGCCCACGGTTTCCATTTAAACTCCGAACTAAGGATCTGTAATATAGTTTGAATATTAATTTTATACGGCATCAAGCAAATAGCTTTATTCATAATACACTGGCGTTTCATCCTTTTACGACAGGGGTCTTCGAATAAATATTAGTTAATATCTCGGAGTGTATTAATCTGATCTCAATTCTTTTTGGCACAAAGAAAGGTCTTATCATTGGCCATCGTCTGGACTATAAAAAAGACTAGGTTTGTTGCAAATAATTAAAAAAGGCATGCGAATTTCCCCATACAGAAATATCGTTTCATCCTTTTACGACAGGTTGCTTATTTTCTCCCAATGCGCCAACAAGAGCGGGTTTTTAGTGATTTTTTTAAACAGAAATAATTGATAATCTATTGTTCAATATATACAGCGTGAAATTGGGTCGCTATGTAGGCAGTCAGTATCTATCTTTGGAAGTCTAAAAACTCTTATTTTAAATTATTAGAAAATAGTATAAAAAATTTTGAGTTCAAATAAAATAGTGAAGCGATGGCTTTTGAAAACTGAGCTCGATATGCATTGTGGATGATAATTTAGGCACAATAGGAAAGCGAAAAAAGACACAGTTACGAGTCATGTTTTCTGATATAGCGGATTTTAGGCTATCACGCGATGCAGCTAATAATCGGATCGACGGATTTAACTCATCTACTATTTTGAAGATCATTAAATTCCCTACGCATCGTCCATACATCGGTTTGACATCGGTCGACGGGTTCAAAATGCTATGAAATGAACACTAAAGAAAATAATGATTAGATCGGATTAATATACTCCGAGATATTAACTAAAATTTAATCGAAGACCTCTGCCGTCAAAGGATGAAACGCAGTGTATTGAAATTAACACTCAAGCATGATAATTTATAGAGCTTGAATTGATACCAAACAAAAATTTTAATTTTTTCAGGAAATTCATTTTAAATCGAAAAATGCCAATTTACTATTCCCAGTGTAGATAAGGAAGGTAGTCGAGCTTAAATAAAACAACGATAAAGCATTATCATTTTGGAGAGGTGTTGTTCGGTGCAGTGGATTAGTTAATTGAACTGTGTTCAGTGGTCAAGTACGTGAAATTATTTCAGCATTTTGAACCAATACTGTTGAAATATAAAATAATGCCTAGACGAAGGAAAAATAAGAATAAGATCCAGAAAAGTGTAAAAACAGTTGTTTTAGAATCAAATGCTACAAATATTACTTCCGAAAAGGAAAACGATAAAATCAGTAAAGAAACTACAATTTATGGTAAAAAAATTGAGAATTCGGAAGAACTAGAAGAGAGCACTATTCCAGTTCATATCAAAAAGAATTCTTCATCAATTGACAAAATAAGAGCAGATCCTTCGAAAGAGCAACAAAATATTAATACAAAATTTACTCCTCCTTCGAAAAAACTCGAAACATCTACAATAAAGTCTTATTCTCAGCAACAGTTTTCGAAAACGGTTATCGCAGATGCTGAAAATAAGGTGGTTTTGGATTCAGATGCCACAAATATTATTTTCGAAAACAAAAAAGACGAAACCATTGAAAAAACCACAGTTTATGATGAAAATATTGTTAGTTCTAGACCTAAAGTTAGAACCATTCCAGTTTATACTCCAAACACGTCTTCTCCAATTGATGTAATGAAACATCCACCGGAAGAACTTGATACATCTACAGTTAAATCTAATTCTAAACAACTTATCACAGAAACTAAATACCAGCCCAGACAAGTGAATTATTCGAACTATTTTGAAACGAGGAGATCTACCGAGTTTTACATTAATAGCTATTTTATTACTATTCTCACTAACCATTACGGAATCGTAGTATTTGGACAGGAGTACTATTTAAGTGGAGAAGGAATCAATGTTATCAAACCGGTGAGTTTTATTGGTTAAGTAATGATTGATATATAAAAAGTAAAAAGAATATATTAATTAAATTATTTTTGTAAAGTTTTGACATCAAGTTCCTAGTAAAATCACGTCGTAAATTACGATAACTTTGGACTCAATGTCAAAATTTAGGCGTAAAATATCAAATAAAACCTAGAGAATTTTTCTCTAATATAATCGATTATTATGTAATGCGTTACCCTAAAATACTTTGATCAAATTATTGAAAAAATAGCATCTTATCTATATTAATTCTCGTACATAATTACTTGTACAGTTTTTCACATACACATTGAGTTTATTTTATTGTGATATCATTTGTTGAATGAATCTAAAATGATTAGTGTTATAAATAAAAACTGTTAAAAAATTCGTAAATAAATTTTATACAATTCATTTGAAAAATGTTTACATTTTAGTGCTTCCCCTAGAAATTGTTTTATAATCGTACGGTGTTGAAAAAAGTATACTTCAATACCCGCAAACAATTACAAA
>JXOV01010526.1:1863-58715 GCA_001014945.1 Clogmia albipunctata | reverse complement strand
GAAAATGTCGATACTTGACATCACTAGTTACGATATAATTGCATTAAGGAAAATGCAACTTTATGCTTTTAATGTATTTTTTATTGGAAACGCTAAACTTTAAAATTATTATGGCCAATTTAAAAGATGACCGAAGCGAAGAGTGTGATAAATCATACAGATAGAAACAATATTTATGCATTTTAATTAAATGAAAATCAATATTTCGAATCGAAATCCGTCATATTAATTTTAAATGTCAACAACAGACACAGATTCAAATTGCATAACACTTTGTTCTATTTTGTTAGATCGTTCACCTTGACAATATCTTGTTTTGACATTCATCCCTTAATTTATGGCATAATAAATCAATATCACCAATCAATTCCGAAAATACACCAACGCTCCGCTTTGACTGATTGATTAAATCTGCGCACCTGACATGAAAAGCTTCATCCTGCCCGCTGTGTTTCTCTACTTCACCACCACCACGCCACACTCTTCTTCCTTGTTTCCTCTTTCAGATAGAGAGCGACCGTTTCTATTTTATTGCCCTACACTCACGTCTTCAAACAACCATCCCTCTTAATCCATGAAAGCCATTCATTGGACTTTTGCATCTTAAACAACATCCCAATACTGGTATAAAAGTGACATTGCCGGCATTATCATCATCGTCATCCACATCAAACTGATTTCGCTTATTGATTTCCTGCGGAAATGGCACAATATGCACACGTCACAACGTTTCTACGGAGTGGATTGTTATTAGATTGACATGTAATTGAACAAGCATATCCCGTTAAATGTGTAAACGGCAGAACAATCTGCTGCTACGGCTCCTCTTTCTCTCTTTCTGTGAGCTGTAATTTGGCATACGCAAAAGTTTTATACAGTAAAGCTTCATATAATTAAACTTTTTCAATTCAGAGGAAATTTTAAACAATGCAAAATTGAATAATTGCCAAATGATTGTGGAAAATTTAATTATTCTAGGGTTTTTTTCTGTTATATGAAAAACTGCTTATAAATATTTCATATTATTTTACACATTATATTTAGAGGTAACCTGGATCTAAATTGTAAATGTACTTTAATGAAGATCTAATTCTATAAAATTCGACATAATTAATCAAATTATGACGACCCCGCAAAGTCTTCTTTAGGCTTAGATCACATAGCATTATGTTCTTTGCATATCTAAACATTCTCCTCTGAAAATCTGCATAATTCAATATTTAACGATCCGTGCACAATCTCATAATCTGTCACCGCATTTGTAAACCTCACTGTGTATAGAAAGTCGACTTAAGCCCTGTATTGTGCAAACTTTTAGAATTTCGTACATTGAATGCTGTCTATCGCCAAATTCAATTTGTACAAGTGTCACTTGTAGTGTCAATGATAATAAGATTCCGCTAAATTAAATCATGTCAGGATAATGGTAAATAGATGCTGGAATTCTCCTACCAGGCTTTGATGCGTAGGAGCCATTAACGGCTTTCAGCTAGGAAAACCTACCACCAACTCTCATATGCAAATAAGGAAATTTGGGAAAATTATAAACGAATTGCCTCTCTTGTTGGACTCCTTTCTATGAAAACGACAGGTCCACCACGCCAGTCTGTTAATATGGAAATATGGATCCCATTAAATGGAATTACGAATCCCTCTGGTAATGGTACCGCGTCCAGATAATGAGAAAATACATCCACGGGCCCCCACTTTTAATGAAATGATATTCCTGGATTATCCTAGCTTTTAGCAAATTGTACAAAACTAAATTAATCTCTTAGTTCGGATTCCACTTATTCTACTATCCCGCTTTCCAATTCCTGATTACAATGATGATGCTGCCGCTGCACAATTTGTCCCTTTTAGCCAATTACCACGGAACTAGTTCATTAGCCATTCAAATTAATTCGTCTAGTTCGTATGTTACTTTCCAACTTTCTGAAATCGCCATTAAACTTTCGATAAATCTAGTTTCTATTCCCAGAGTCTAAAACTATTTTCTCACTCTTGTTGTAGCACATTTATTGGAAAAGTTTTCTGAATTTTAACAAGTGCCAACTTTTTAATGACATGAAAACTATGATAAATTGATAAAAGGGTGATGTATTTAAAAGCTTATGATATTTAATTTAATAGATGATATTAATTTATGAAACAATTTATAAAATTGAACATTTTCCAATGTTTCCAACATATTTGAAGCTGTTATCAAAATTGTTCTAAACATAATTCTTATATTAACAGTTTTCCATGAAAGAGAAAATCCCAACAAGAATAAATAACATTTCCAGCAAAATAACTGCAAACCCCCCAAAACTACCCTTTCAACTCTTAAACTGAAGAAAAAACATGTCAACTCCACCATCACATAATACGCCTTTGCAATTCCCATTCTGTATAAAACCGTTTATTCAAATTTATAGCATTCAATTTTCTTATAATCGAATTTCGCCCCCAAATTTACCCCTAATAATTTTGCCATGGCGTCAATGACGAAAAGTTGAAAACTAAATTTACAACTTCATGAAGCAAATAAAGAGGTTCAGTATACAAGTACTAATTCTATTTTCGTCATCCATTCTCCTGGTGTCCTTCCATTTTCTGCCTTTTTTCCTGCCATTTATCCACATGCACACCGGATAAATAAATAGACCAGTACGTCGACAACGTCGTCCTCGTCCAAGTCATTCATTACGTAGCACAAAAAACACACCCCCAATTGCCCGGTTTATTCTTCAGCACTTCACATTATTTAGTGTAGAGCTTGCAATAAATTTCTGTACAGAACATAGTTTTTAAGAGATATTTTCATCCCCAAATTGTGTCTATTTCAGAAACCATTCTACTAAAAAAAGTTACTACAACATTAAATCTATTTTTGGATAAAAAAATGTGAAAAATTAATCTAAAATAACCAAAAGTATTCTCCAAGAATTTCCTTATTTCTGATATAAACTACTATTTCTTAGGACTTCTAGGACAACGAACAAGAAGAATATTAATGTCCGAAAATATTTCACAACAAAAATCCAATTTATTTTGCATTTCAAAGTTTGCAATTCGTCTTCCGCTATAATTTTCGTATGCATTGCAGCAGAGAGTGCTTTTGAGAATGCATAAATTTACAAAACATTATACATTACTTACTATGCTAACTGTTTGCTGTTCAATTCCGTTTGTAATGCTGCCAACAGAAATCGGAAGAGTAAGAGACGGTGGTCCACTTGACTGTGCTGATCCGGGCTGTGCTGCTCCCAACAATGATGGACTAAATTGGCCGCCGGTCTGCAAAAATATAAACCCAAAAATCATTGCCTATTCATTTATCCTTAACCTGATTTCATGAATAAAAATGCTATTCTCGTGCTAATTTGGGAAAAGGCCTTTAATTGCTCGCTACCCTCTCCTAACGCAACAAAAAGTTAAGTTTTATTCTCCGAAATTTACAGATTTTTCCGGTTATTCAAGTCATTGCAAAAAACTTTGACTCCTAATTATGTTCAATTTAATTGAAACAAATTTGCTAGAAAACTTTTCAATTAATTTGCATATTTGAACAATTTAAAAGTTTTCTAAATTTTATTTTTCAGAATTGTCCAATTTATGTAAATTGGGAACGAAACATAGAAAATAGTAACTTTTTATGGAATTAATGAATTATAATTTAATTATGAAATCATTTGTGTCTATTAGAATACAGCCTACTAAAAACACGTCGATAAAATCAAAGAATTAGTGCTTGCGAATCAAAGTCAGAGACCTTACTGACATTGTTGGAATATCGGAAGGATCACTGAAACCCATTTTCAAAGATGAATTGGACCTAAGAAAAGTANTTATAATTTAATTATGAAATCATTTGTGTCTATTAGAATACAGCCTACTAAAAACACGTCGATAAAATCAAAGAATTAGTGCTTGCGAATCAAAGTCAGAGACCTTACTGACATTGTTGGAATATCGGAAGGATCACTGAAACCCATTTTCAAAGATGAATTGGACCTAAGAAAAGTAAAAGCACGATTGGTTCCAAAATCACTCAATTTTTTCATTGTTTCTTCGTGAGTTTTTCGCCAAATTTTTAACCAAAATCGTGCTATAACCACCGTATTTGCTTGATTTAGCTCCTCTGGCTGTTCACCAAACTCAAACGACCGCTCCGGGAAAACCGTTTTGAGTCAATTGAAGACATTAAACGTGAATCGCTACGCGCATTGAAGGCTTTTCCAAAAATTTACTTAAATAAATGTTTGGAAGATTGGAAAAACCGTTGGCACAAGTGTATTGGGCCAGAGGGGATTACTTTGAGGGAGACGAAATAGATATGGACGAATAAATTAAGAATTTTGGAAATTATAATTTAAGTCTACTATTTTTCGTCCATATCTGCCCGATATCTGACCAAATTTGTGAACCCCTAAAGTCGGTAATATGTAGTCATATTTCTCAATACAGAATTAAACTATTGATACATGTTATAAATCGAACGATTATACAAGAAAGGTTCATTTAATTTAAATTGAAATAAATCCGGAAAACTTAGCTACAAACTCTGACTAAAGAATCGTAGCAATTAGCTATTCTGGTCTTTTGTATTTTGGTTTTGAGTGCCATTCCCGAAATTCCAGGCTGGTTACTCTGCTAATTTATTTTGAAATCTGTCGGTAGAACCGCATGTTTTACTAATGAGGCTTTTCATTAAAATGCCATTAGAAAACCCGCATCCACGTACCTGTGATTGTGGTCCAGACGTCGTTTGCGTGGGTGGCCCACCACCTCCGCCGCCCCCATCCTGCTGCTGCTGTTGTTGTTGTTGCTGTTGCTGCTGTTTGAGCTGCTGCTGGAGTGTGGCCGCTGCCACTGCGGCAGCATCTGCAATATTAGTGGCACCACCTCCTCCGCTTCCATTTTTTACACTGACCAGCGATGATAAGCCTCCATCCGCAGCAGCGGCGACAGCGGCCGCATTGACTGTCTGTTGGGCAGTCGCCGGTGGATATCCTGCTGGACCGCCGCCTGGAAATGCTCCCACCCCCGCCTGTACCATGTGCTGTAATGGGAACACAGAAAAAAACAGACAATCAATTTCCATTCGTAATTCACAATGAACAATTTTATTGATACTATAATTTCTACTGTAATTCATTAAATTGCACAACAACTGCTGCCCCTGTATTCGGATTTTTCCAAATAAAGACCAATCCAATAATAGGCAATATAAACCGAAATTGCCGTGGGCTGTTAAATAATGTTCCAAATATAATATAAAATTAATTATCTATATCAAGCATCATTTCGATGTTTAATCAAATGATGAATTGCACTTTTGTGGCTGGTGGTTGTGCTACTTTGCAAAAGGCAATTGGAAACATTTCAGAATTATGAGTTCGATTTCAGTATTTATCTTGTAAATTAATATTTACTTGAAAGTAAAGTTGATAGAAGAAGTAATCAAATATAAAACAATTATTGGTTTTGGAATTTACTGTAAACTTAAGAAAGATTTGTTCAATAAAAGCTCAAACTTTAAGATATTACAATTCCCGAAGAAAGTTAGGGAAGATTTTAGTTTCATATCTCTTTATTGGATTTGAAAAGGATGGGACCACAATGGAATCTAGGGTTTATGTCGATCCCTTAATATCTATCCCGAATTGATATATTTTACGATTAAACCAGGTAATCTATCAATAAAGAATTTTATTAAACTCATATTTATAGATAGGATTTACTACCATTTCAATAAACTCATAAAACACAGAGGAGAAAAGAGACAAGAGATATGCCATAGGTCATAGTTAATCTTAATCCAATTTATCCATACTAAGTTTCGCCTCCCGACTTTCAAACGAGGTTTTACCCGCATCAAGGGTAAGGTCACAATCTTTCGACACTTTTTCTTTATGACAAACACCCTTCTTTTGCTTCCGTTCGCTTCGGACAGCCTCCTAATTGCCCTTTATACCAAAGTTATCGCCTCCGTTCTTCCACAACTCTAGTTACTTGAAAATTTATACGCTTTCGATAGCATAAAAATCCGTCTCCTTTTCACCCCCTCCTTTTACCATCCACCTCCACTTAAATTGTCAGCACGACCAGCAAACTAATCGAATTTATGGATGAATCTTCCACCCTTTCGCTTTACACAGCTCCATGGCGCTTCTTATGGCATCTTTGATGGAACTTTTAAAACCGCATACTACCCACCCTCCTCCTCTACTCATCACACGTACTATATACTATCTATTTACCAATATATATTACTCGATTTACGGAAATAAAACGATGATTGCTGGAGAAAAATCTGTCCACAAAGTTCACAAAATGGTTCAGCAGCAACTCTAGAGATTTTCTGCTGAATAATAAAAGAGGCATAGTCTGTGGCCTCTTCTTCACTATTTCCAAGTGGCATCCACTTTGCATACAGATGCTTTTAGCTACCCACAAATACTCCATATATATTAATAAACGAAAAAGAAACCTTTAATATTAGAGTGAAGTGAACTTAATTTCATTGTCTTTGGCTCTTTCCTTTTCCCACCGTTTAATATTGCACAAATTTCGCGAAACGCTTCCTCCTCACAAGGTATACACTATATACTACTCTCAGCCAGAACCGAAATTGGCAGTTTATTGGCAGGCGCTTAAGCAACTACAATTTATAATGGCTGAATCATCAGCATAGTTGAACACAAAAATATACAAAAATTAAAAGTTGACATTTAACTTGGCATTTGATGCAGTAGTGAAAGTTTTTTGCACAATTAACTAAGCAGCAACAAAAAAACACATCTGACACGACCTGTTTGCCGATTTTTTTTCCTCAGATCATTGTCTTCTATAAATGGGGAAAAAATTCACATGATCTATACTGCCATTTTAAGATAATATCACGACTTTGAACACATTTTTTGCGACAAAAGTTCATGGTGGTAACTCGAAAATTGCAATAGTATGACCTCATCTTGTTGGCACATTTCCTGATTGTCTTCTTTGCACCAACACAAAAAAATTAGCTGAATAGAAGTGCAATCACCAAATTGCTTGACTTAATTAAAATAAAGTTCCCTTTTCTTAATTCTTCTCTCCTAATGAGAAGACCATCTTCCATTCCTTTCCATTTGCATGCATCTGTCGCTTCCTGCCAAAAAGTAATTTCAACTTTCAACACTCTCTCCTTTGCCATTTGTTCTACAGTAAACTTAAAACAAAGAAAATAACCCCCGAAACAACGTTTCCTTTTTCTTTCAACCGCTGAAAATTTACGATGACAACTCAGAGCACCGTCATATTGCAATTTATCACAATGTAAATTGCAAAAGAAGTACCAGCAGTGGTGTCTCATCATCCAGAATCAGGGCATATAAAAATAAATAGTGTAAAGTACAATCCCAAAGGTGTCGTTTAAAACACTGAGAAGATACAAGCTGGTCGCGGCGGCAGCGTTTCAACTAACAAACTCTCTGGCTCTCCAACTACAAAATATCCCCCCATTTATCCTTGGCAACCCCAGGTTTAACTAACAAGGGATTCGCTACAAGGCAAACATGCCCCAGAGTTGAATCCGAAATCTAAATGTAAACACATTTCTGGTAAAAAGGCCATTTTTCTAAAGCCTAATGACATTCCATGAACTTCTCAGTCAAATAATCTGCCAAAGTAAGATTATTTCAAGCAAATTTATTAAATACATGAATAAGAATCTTAACATTATTGAACACTTTAAAAACACAAGTGTTTTAATGCAAATTAATTAAATAGTTATTTTACCATTTTGACAACAGCAATAAAATTATCATACAGCAAAATATCAAATAATACTTGTTTTATAATGTCACGTTTTAAAATTACAGTATTATTTTACTTCACCTATTCATAAAGTAAACGGTTCTAGGCAAAAATAAACATTTTGAAACATCAATTTCATCCAAAAATATTATAAATTTGAAATTATAAATATTACGCATTTGTTTACCTTAATTAATATTCAAATTAAGGATAAACAAAATACCTTCAATGTGCAGGGTAAAAGGTTGCAAAACTAATTAACCCATTTTAATGCAAAATAATTTCCCATAATTATCCTTGCAAAGAGATGCACAGTCTGAACATGTAACGAAAATTTAATTAGCATAATTAATTAATGAAGAATAAGCTCCAATTAAGTTCACTCTTTTATCCAAAGATTACGCTAAATTATTGCACTACGAGTCTCTCACAATTTTTCGCCGTCACGCGTAAAAAACGTAATTCATCCCTTATTATGTCGAGAGTTTTAAATCTATTACGACTTACACATATTTCGCAAGGCATAAAATTTTGCAAACCGTCCCATCCATTTAGGTCTAAATAAATTATATCTGTGAAACAAGTCAAGATATTCAATGCTTCGTACATGTCTTTCTTGTATTTTTTGCACCATCCCCTCGGCGGAATAATACTCAAATTTATATGAGTTTGTTCGCTCCCTTTTTTATTTATTTTATAGCATCGCCCCACGAATCCTTTTCTCCCTCGCCGCCTGTAATGTCGAGGACTACAAGTGGCTGTACTGCTCCGAGAGCAGGAGCAGTACCACCAGCAGCAACAGAAGAGAAAAAATGTTGATCGCGCAAATATAAACAGATAATTATATCCACGCGATAAGGGCAATTCGCAGAACATAGAAAAGATGATGCATATCAAGTGAACCATATTTCACAATTTCGCGGTAATATTTTCACTCTCCGCCTCCTTCTCTTCCTTTCTCCACTTGGGCCATTTATTTTCGTTATCGGTGCTTCCCAGAGTTCAGGAACTTGACAATGTCTGATTTAAATTGTCAACTAAAAAGCCTCGGTTTCAATTTTTGACCCAATTTATCAAAATTTATTTTAACGAAAGAGAAAGTTATTAAAACTTTCCTCAAAGGATCAATATTAGAAAATAAATCATTAAATGAAATTTTGGTTAGAACTAACAAATTTTTAATGATTTATAGACGAATTATAATAAAAAATAGAGAGAAAAGATACCGATTAATTAGACCACAACAATTATTCTTTTTTATCACCTCAAAAAAGTTTTACATGTAAAAGTAGTATATTTCGATACAAGTGGTGAAATAAAGGTTATTACAGCACGAATTTACCATGTAAAAATAGGTAAATGAGTGCCGTAATAACCGATTTCACATGTGTATCGAACGCTATTTTGTGTAATTCTAAAATAAATATCAGTTAATCAATTAATAAAAAAACCGTTCACAGCTCTCCGTGCAGAAAAGTAAGCCGTTACAGAACCAATTTGTGTGAAGAAAAGTCTACTTTTCATACGAATTCGTACAAACCTATTTTAAAAATACCAGCGACCAGGGCTAAAATTTAAATATTGAAATGTGTAATCTAACTCACTTTTTACGACACTTTTAAGCACACCGTAATAAAAAAAAGATAAACTATTACATAATATAACTTAACTCATAAAACCCTATCATTACTTATTAAACAGTCTATATATTTCAACCCCTTATATACTCATCCCCAGATGATTGGATAAGCTTCATTGAGGGATGATAATGAGTAAAGTGTGACGACGAAAAATTTCATTAAATTGAATAATTTATAGTTTCACAATGAGATACCATAAATCATTGGGTAACCTATTCTTTCTGGTATATAACACAACATTTTTAATGCCATAAAATAACAATAAATTGACTATAACAAAAATTGATTTATGGCCAATTCATGAGCTTCTGAAGATCATCAACATCAAGGCGAGATGAAATATCTACTTGTTTCCATTCAAATTTTTTATTACATCATACCGTTGCAGACAATTTTGCGATTTGAACATGGATTACCCAAATAGAAAGTTTATTTCAAATCTAATTAAATTGCAATTTTATACAGTTATTCAACGAAGAATTAAAATGAGTAAAATTTCTATAAAAGTTCAAGCAAAACCAATAAAACAATAAAAATTCTATTAACAAAAACAAATTAAAAACCAATTTCCCAGCTGGGGGTTAAACTTCTTAAGCCAATTAGTGCCCGATTCCTTGCAGCTTAAGTCTCCTGGTATGGATGGAGACTAATTACTGCGGAGATTTTCCTTGAACAATTAAATACCAATTTCATTTGGAAGAAAAATCAGTGTTGATATTAATTACAAATCGCCTTCTTGACATTTGATACCGACAAATAATGCTGGCCAAAAATAGTATAGGCGCCATAAAACTGGGTCAAATTACAGGAAAGTAAATACCGGTAAACAAGAATCAAATAAAATTGTTGCAAAGTGTAAAACGAAAAGTAATATTCCTGTTTTTTTATTATTAAACCTATAAATAACTTTTCTCCAGCGCTCAATTATATGATTTTCTCTCATAAACATCATTTATTTAACATCCGAATTGGCTCACGTATCAAGCCATTAAGTATGGCTTTTAAAGACGCATCTTCTCAATATTTTTTGTTTGTCTAAACATAAATTTACAAGGCGCCCCAACGTCTGATTTTTTATGTATTTAAATAAAAAACTCTCTTAATAAAACAAGAAAAAATCTATTAATTATGCTAATCGATTAAAATGCTTTTTCTCACATTTAAATTGCCATATTTTCGCAGACACTTCAATCGATTAAAGACGACAAAAAATATAGGTAGAAACTATTTATTTACCGCTCGATTCGAGGTGTGTCTTTTGCTCTTTACAACACGATTTAAATCAAATTGACTATAGGTTTCTCTAAACAACAATTCCGAATTGCATAACACCAAACATGTACTTGCCGTTGAATATTCCTTCATCTGATTACGACAAGTGTAAAGTTCATGTCAATATTCATTAGGAAATTTCCATGTCAAATACACATTTCGATTATTTATCAAATGAATATCGAATGGCTTCAAAATTTGATAACCATATAAATACATATTTCGCCAAATGGATCCGGCAATGCAATTGTGAGAGGAAATTAAATTCAACAATATAAATCCCATTGTTTGGTGTTCAGCTAGTCACTATTGAAAATAGGATTACTACAATGACAATATAATTATGGAATACGTTTTCCGAATTAATATTAAGGATATACATAAGTACAAGTAATCCGTCTCGACTAACTCCATAGATTCTAGATTGGGCGATAAGATTGACTGGATATTTTTTCAACCAGTATAGGTGCTATCAATTGAAAAGTCTAAACCCGGTTGAGGTTGAGATTCCCCATGTTTTTACAGGAGGTCGTTTCTGTATATTCCCAAGCTCTGTTTTCCAAGTTTACAACAATAACACCGTACACGTTCCTTCCCTTCTAGGAAGAGAACAAATTGCTATTTCAGATTATTTGAAAGATATCTCTATTTTCAGACTATACTATTTTACTTTTGGTAATACAAACGAAGTATAAATATAGTTAGAATACATTCTTATTATTTTCACTGAGAAAAAGTAAGTAATTAATTAAATATGATGTGAAATAGAATGGCCCCGGCAAACTAAACTTAAACACACTTTTTATAACCTGTAAACTTTTTTCAATTCTAAATATCTCCACCCTTTACTTGATCATTTCATTGCGTATTTAACTAAAATAACCTGCTATTTAAATTAAAATAGCAGAAATAAATTATTCCTTCAAATGGTTCCCTTTGTTTAGGTTGTTATTGAAAATATTTTTCACCATTTCCTATAAAAAATAACATAAACTGTTGAGAAATTTTGTGGCGAGTTTACGGAAACTGACCCCTGGAATTGATAGGGAGATTTTAGTTGAAGGATTTTAAACTAATAAAACAACTCTTAACTTTTCCACAAACCATAATAGATTGGAAATTATATATCATAAAATTTGCATTGTCTTGACTAGTTTAATTTCTCCACTCAACTATTCGAAATGTCGAAACATGACAATCCTATTTGGATCCCATCCAAAACAGTGCACAGTTTGCATAAATCAAACGTCATCATTGCTATTTTACACATGCATAAAATCGATTATGTTTGGAGCGATAACAGGAATAATAATAATAGATTAAAACACATTCCGATGCATCTGTCCAAGTGCCAACAAAACTGCACCAGATGACGATAACGTGATCAACACTTGGATGAACACATTCCCCATAATACGAATACCTATAAAACTTGGCAATTTCCTGGCAATAATAACACAAAAAAATACATTGAATAATCACATCAATTCGAATTTAGCGGGGAATTTAATTCAATTAAATGTCTCAGCGGCTTCGGATGTTCCACTTTTTTATTACAAACAGTATCGATCGATTTATTGATTGTAAACTTATTAATATTAATCCCATTTAAATACGCGATCGAATTTGTTGATGTTTTTTTGTTGCGGTTTTGGTTTCGTGCCGTAAAATTAACATAATTCACGATTTTATATTCCGCCTCAACCGAAAATATTCGTCATTTTATTGCCCTCCTCATCCGAATCTATACCAAAGAGAGCCTCAGCCAGGAACACTTTTTATGCTCACAATATCAATAAACTAAATGGTTTGCAATATTTGAAATACGGATTACAAATTAAGCCAAATAACATAATAAATACGGCCACCGTGACAACTTTTCGATTATTAATTTATTATGAATGCAATCCGACTTCCTTCTAAGACAGTTTTCTTTATCCCTAAAAGAATTGCGCTTTCATATTTAATAACTTCCAGACATTTGGAGGTTATTGATGGAATATTTTCTAGCTTTAATAGTAATTTATACAGCAAGGTCGATAAGATAGGGTATAATTAAACAAAAGAGTTGTTTTAGGCCACGAGCGTAGCGAGTACCTTAAAGGAGGCCCGAGTGTTTAATAATGCTTATCGACCGATTTTTATACAAAACTTTATGCATTTTTAAATAAATTAACACAAAAATTAAAATTCGTTTTTAATAATGACTTTTGTTTTGAAATCATCCACAAATGAAGTTAACCATACACATCGAAACTGGCTTCCATATCTGTTGGATTTCTTTCAAGGAAATCACACTTTAATAATAAAGAAAAAGCACTAAAGAATTCTTTAAAGCATTTGTTCTAGGAAAATGTCTTTGACAGCCCAATTTTAAGTCATAAAATCAATTTTATGCAGCAAAAATGCATAAAGATAATATTTCAATAGTCCTTTTTCTTAATTCAGAACTAAAAATTTCATTTTAAGATTTTGTAGGAAGCTGTGCCGTGCAACTTTATTAATTAATGATAAAAGTCAACGAACAAAGTTACTTAAACGACTTTCTTTACCAGTAACAACAATAAACTCTTTGAGCATGAAATCCATTACTCAAACCGCCACTTTGTAATAATTATACCTTGAAATGCCAATAAATGGTTAAGGAAGACATTATGCATTTTACTCACGACAACTTATATTTTTATATTCAAAATATCGGTCTTTACAAATTCATTCCACATAGTCCCCATGATACAGTGTGTTATAAAAAATTTGATCCGAGTAATTCAAGCGAAAATGTAATTTGGCACAGAATCACGACGATGACGACGAAAGCTATTCTAAATTCAAAACCATCGACACAGGAGCGAGGAGCAGCACAGCAGCCCCCCTATATCTTGATTCTTGACAACAAAACAAAAAAAAAATACAAACAGTTCTTTAGCAAGAGAATATAATCCACCAACCGAATTCGATATTTGGTTTACTCGTTAAAGCAAATCAAACACACTGAGCACGTGCTTAATGCGAATAATTCCTATCCTCTTCAACCAACGCCGCCACCGCCGCCCGCCAAATATGTATGAATTTCTAATTTGTAAATTTGCCGAATATTGATTATAACAATATTGGCAGAAAACCCCCTCATCATGATTTTCATCACAACCACCCCTTTTACCAACCCAAATAATACGTCGTAATACCCCCACCAATTTTCCTCACCCGAAACCTGTCTATCGCATTTTCCAATTTCCAGTCCTGTGCTCTTTTATTTATTATTTACGGAACGTGACCCGTCCATTTCCGACGGGTAATTGATATTAAAGTACGTGCATTTTTCTGTAAAACTTTTATTTATTATACATATGAATATTCCAATTTAATTTCAAAAATTGATAGAGCCATTAAAAAATCAGTAACAAGGTTAAAATCATGGTTAAGCCACAAAATTACCGTTCATCATGCAAATGCATTAATATTGACAGTCCATCAAATTCCAATTAATTTTTTGTACGCCTAACAGCTTAAAAGCACAATAAAATTAAATAAAAAAATGTTAAATATTTGTTGTAATTATACTGTTTAAAACCCGTTTTCCGCGGCAAAACATTTCTGCTAGATAAATAAAAAAATTCAACTTTTAATGATCTCCAAAAAAAGAAGTTCAAACCCCATTGGGAGTTTCTTTTAAATGTTTACCATTAATTAAAAATAAAAAGTCCAGCAAAAATAAGTTTACTAATAAAAAGTAATGACAAAATTATGAAAAACTTGGTCCTTATCTGCCAATGAGCGAGATGATAAAATTTAAATAATCTATAGGCCTAATAGCTATAAAAACTCGGCCACCATTTTTTAAATTAAGGGAATTTAATCAAATTTATTTAAAACCATAAAAATATTCAAATAACAATTGCTTTTTAATGAAATGAAATTTTCAAATAAAAAAGCCATAAAAATTCTAATCCGACTACAGATTAATATTTAAATTGTCGCTTCACAAAACAAATATAAAAAATTATTACTGGAAAAAAAATCCAATTAATTTCAAGTCCCTAAATTATAATCTCATATAAAAATGCAGTAAAAAGCCCATAACAAATTGCTTGCAAAATTGAAAGACAAATAAGAATTATTAACCACAAAACTTCACCGACAAAGAAGGACTAATTCGGTTTTGCAAACGTTAGCACAAACAACGTAAAAAAGATGTCTCAAATTTATTGGCTCTTAAAGAGACTTGAGGATAGAGAGACAAATAAAAAGTGCTTCAAGGAGGAGCTCACAAAGGAGGGACATTCGCCGGTGGTACAGAGAATAAATCTTTTGTTAATTAATGACTACAATGATAACCCTCTTACACTAACCACATTTTTCTACCTTTCCACATTTATCCTTCTTTCACAAAATCCTCCCCAACCCAACCCCCAACTTCTCCATGGCAATTCCTGGTTATTGGACGGAATAAAATTTTATTTACTTATTAATGCCAAAAATAATATCAATGCCAAATAAAAATGACAGACTCAAAGGAACAATCATTTGCTGCTGATTTCGCATGCAATCACAATTCGGGCCCAGTCTAAATTCTACTCGCACCGTTCTCGGCACCCATAAAATGAAAATTAAATTACTTGGCAGACAAATATTTGTGCGAAACGAGTCTGCGTATTTGTAGTAGCAATTATGTACTATATTCTAGCTACGCATATTTCGGGCAGACTCGTAAAATATTCATTTAGATGACTCAGATGTGGAAAACAAGAGCATTTTAATATGATAAAACCTCGGTTATTTCACCCGGACTAAAAAACGCCTCACTTTATGGGCCTAAACTTTCTGTCATCCCCATACACAATTTCCCAGCCGTACGGAAAATTGGGGGGAACAACAGCCACCAAGGGCTTTCAAATATTTAGAACATTCAAAGTTGTATTTAATTACATGACATTACCAAAACAATCCCTTTAAGAATTAGTCACATTTATTACGAGAACTTGAAAATATGCAAAGTTCATTCGAAATTTTAATTTTTTAAGGCTCCTAAATGAATGGTTAATTTTCTTTGTTAAATATTGCATTCCTACAAGCCAAACTTTATCCAAGAGGTACATAAATTAGTACTTCCAAGAATGTAGAATGATAATTGTTTTAAAAGCGAAAAATAACAATGTAAAACATTCCCGGCATTTAAACTGTGTTGTTTTTTGGAACTTTTACAACTATTTCATATCTACCCTCACAAATTCACCAAAATTTAGCCCTATTTTTTACCATAAGTTGACTAAAAGAATACAGTTCGACCTAGAATTAAGAACAGTAATTTTTTATAATGAATCGGCAAGTTTTGCCCTAAATCAAATTTAAATGAGAACACCTTTACCTGACATACATATTGAATAATCTTTTGACTTAATTGGATGTATTAAAATCAACCCCTAAGTGAACTACTCCAACTAAAATATAATTAAAATTATCCTATTCTATGTTTTTCAATTGAAAGAAAAGCAAATTTAATTATATTAAATACTTTTAATATAAAAAAGGGGAAGCACTCCACTGCTGAGTTAAATATTTATTCTATTTCCACCATAGTCTATATCCTTTTCATTTCCCTTTTCCAATTGATCCTTTTCAGCACTTCTTCAGTCTGTCACATCAACCCTGCTATATCTCAATAGCCCAAAAAAGAACTGGAATTGGCAAAAACTACTTGATAAAGTAGACGGGATATCATTAACTTGGAGTGCGCTTTTATGGAAATTTATAGTCGACTTGTCGTTCCCTCAAATTATTTCCTCAACGTCAAACCAATGAGGTCGGATTTGGGGACTGTCCACAACAAAACACCATTTTATCCTGAATTCCGCTGTGTCATGCCATCCATTTATAAACCACCACCATCACCACAATACCGCATTTAATTTGCCAATAACATTCAAGTATGAAATGAACACAAAATTAAACACGAGCCTCACAGAATTGCCCATTACCAGAGTACCCCCATTATTATTGGCTAAGAAGGACTTTAATTCCATTGTAAAACATGTCAATTACGAAATGACGCCAATTACAATTAATTAAAAATTTTGTAGCGATAAATCTGTAAATCCGTTCAATTGCATATTACTCTTTTTTTTACAGAAACCAAACCATCTAATTACATTTCCATAAATAACACACATTTGCGTACAAATGCGAAACGGAAAGTGGAAAACTGGTGCAATATGTATTTATTATGGTATAAAGAGCCAAAAAGGAAATGCTTCATTAAGTACATAATAAAATTGGCCACATTCACCAATGCAACACTAAATTGCTAGAATAAACAATACGACACGGTTAGTGAAATAATAAGAAAACCGCTAAAATTAGATTTCCAGAAATTAAATTATTTATAAATGAAAAGAATAATAAAATTTAATTACAAGCGTATGGGTAAATATAAAGATATTAAAACGTAACAGTTATAAAAACATATTACAATATATTAAGAGTTGATGATATTACAAAATTTTAATTTAAGAAATTCTTCTTCTACGACTCAACAACCGTTACCGGCCTAGGTCTAACCAAATGGTTTTTACGTAATCAAAGATATCTAGTGCCTTATCTATTCATTTGCCAATTTTTCACAATTGAAAATTAAATATCATATTTAATTTAATCATTATTTGTTATGATGCGATTAGCACATTGAACTTATGATTCTATATAGAGATTATGCATTGACAGGTTTTTGCCACCGAAACAGAACATACATACTACGGTATGGTTTTCAAATAAATATGAATATTTAATAAACCACCTATCGGAAAATTTGTTTGTTTGTGTTAATTTATTTAAAAATGCACAAAATTTGGTATAGAACACGTTCAATAAACATTAATAAAGTCAGGGGCTCATAAAGCTCGTGACTTTAAGAACCCTAGGGTTCAATAATGCATTATCTTATCGACCTAGTTGTATAAATAACTATTGTTTATATAAATTAAAACTAAATCGGTTTTTCAGACCTAAGAAATCCCCAAAATAAAAATATTAGCAAATTCACGATTTCACTAAGCTCATCAACTTAATGTCTACATGAAATAAAATCATTTGATTGTGTTGGTTGTCACAAATCAAATGAACCAGAGGTCAAATTAATTCCAGCCATTTGAGAGAATTCAGAACGAACAACAATCATACACAGAACCTCCTAAAATAATACATTAAAGTAAAAAATGCGATGCCAATAATTTTATCAATTTCATCCTAAACCAACAGAGTGGTGGAGAAATATCAACATTGCAGTCATACAAAAACTTTAAATGAAAAGGCCAAACATAACTTTCACAACCCTTGCCTGTGCTTTTTGAATTCCCCCCAAAAAATAATTCTAATAATAATAATAACATCAAACTTCTTTAACATAAATTCATATATCTCCCAATTATGTTGCTGTTTTTAAAATGGCAAAACACCAGACCGCATTTCCCAAAACCAGAAAAAGATGATTTCTCCCTCATCTTTTCAACATCACTATACATAATTATTTAAGGCCTGGTAAAGGGTAATTACCAGTAGGATGATGCCAGCCAATCCAATTTAGAATATCATTTATTTATCTAAAATACAACATCCCAACCCTCTTCCTCTTCTCTCTCTCTCTCTCTTTAACATTTCATCTTTCTATAGAATTCGCTCGTCAAAATGGACCAAACCATCCATTTTAAATGAACATTATAAGAACCCATCTCTGACATCAACATGAATTAAAATTTAAATTTTAAACGCTCCAGGAAATTGGGATCCTTCTGGTCCCTCCACTTCATCAACAACATCTTGTCTTAATTTAGTTAGATTTTAATCAGTCATCTATGATTATTATTTCAATTCTTATGATATATTAACACAGACCTGTCAAGCCAAGAACCACAATCTTTCAGGAAGCTATAAATTTACTTCGCAACAAACAAATCATATATCATCAACATACATCTTCTGAACTATGGTATATAATATTTTAACATACTGTTAGTTAAGCTTTTATATAAAATCTCATATCTTTAGATAGCCAAAGTACAGATCTGGTATTTAAGACAATATGAATTCCAAAAATATCATGTTATGGTGAAAAACACTTCTAATTTAAATAGCCATTAAATGTGTTAATGGAAAATCTTTTAAAAAACAGTAAAACTATGTTTTGCCCACGATTTGATATTTAAAAAAAAATAGTCGTAAACTCAGTGAATCCCACTTTATTTTATTTACACCGAAATTTCCATTTTCAAATTTTAGTTTTGAATAAAAATTAAATATCTATTTTTATTCGAACAAATTATATAACATGTTCCAAAAAGTAAAATTGGCACTATTTCATCATAATAACTAGTTACAAAAACTGAAATCAAATATTATCTAAACGATACTCGTACATGCCCCAAATCACATCTCATCCAAATAATTAAGCTCACCAACACAATACCGTAGAGAGGAAATTGCAATTTATTTTTTTATTGCCGCCAATTGTCGGTTTTCACCAGAATCCAAATATTGCTCTTCATGGATCGAGTCAAACAACGAAACACACGACCAACGATAGGAGAAACGAGCGGAGGTCGATGTTTGCAAACCATTTTTGCAACAAAATACAAAAATATTATTCAACACGAGAGAGAGAACTAACATATGCTGGAAATTCAATTTCATCCCGCGTCAAATGCATGAGAATCGGCGTCGCGATGCAGAACAATATTGCAAAAATAAATCGCACATTTCCACCAGATGGAAATGACAAAATTCGAGAGCAAAACCATTTGGCCAAAGGCGAATCGAGTAAAAAAACACATTTGTCAACTTTTAATTTCAGCTGAATTCTCACAGTTTGTCAAAAGAATAAAAAAAATTGTAATAGTAAAAAACCCAGAGACACGTTTGTGTCTCTTTCCACCCATGCTGATACACTTAGATGAAGCTAATCGTTTCAAGTATCAGTCAATTTGATATGAAGAAAACTGAAAAGTACTTCTTGATTGACACCGAAAACAAATTCTTTACGAAATCTTCAGACAGAAATTCCTCCACGATCGAGTAACGCCCACAAACCAACTCAAAAAAGACAACTCTAATCCATCACAAGAAATCGAAATTTATGCCGCAATCCATTATTTGCCATCAGCTTTACACACATTTGATTTCTTTTGTATTTTTATTTCTCTTCTCCAGAATTGGTTTTACTTTTATTCTGAACCAAATCCACAAATGGCATTAATACACGAAATTTACTCGAAAAGCCCAATTTGGCGGTGTCTCTTGTCGTGCCGCGCGTTCTTAAACCGATTGTCTCCAAAATCATTGACATTGAATTCGTCTCCCTCCCTCCTCATACTCTAATTCTACAGTTTTTCGCAAACTTGAATGTCAGACAAAAAAATACTCTCACTGCCAAACCAACAACGTAAACAGTGAAAAGAATCAAATACTACTTAAATGCTAAAATGACGATTTTACACACGATTGACCACTTTTCCGATAAAAAAACAGCTTTGACAAAGGTATCAATTTCAGTATGGGTCTTTTATAGCTGGGCAGTTCCCTCGACAACAGCTTAATGCTTTAGCCGGTCATTTATGGAAGGAAAAGTGAAGATGGCACTTTACAAACCAAATGTAGAAAATCGGTAAAAGAAATTTCGAATACCCAAAGACCGGAAAAATGTACATTAAATGTTATTGTCCAGGGCATAAACGGTAGGGTGCCATCAATTTCAACATGAACGTCCCCCAAAAGACAATGCGGGTTATTAAACATTTACAGTGTCGTTTAAAAGTAATTGTTTTGTTAATTTTTGTTCCTCTTGATGAAATTGAAATTTTTGAAGAAGAAAATTTTTATTAAAATTTAGCAATAAACCGAATAGATGAGAATTCCATTTATACCCAAAGCAATCATAAAATCTTATTACATGTTCATTTTTGAAATTACAATTGTAATATTAATATTTAAATAGAATTCTATCTAATATCGTACAAATATTTTCCTGCATTTTTGTTGGATTTTCATATTTAAAAATTCTGTTTCGAATCAATATTTTGTTGACAGACATAAACATCATTGAAAACTATTATCCAAATATTAGAATTTGTGCCGAAGAAATCAAAAGCGATTACCAAAAAAGTTTCTTTAAATTTATTGATCGGTGTAATGAAATTAAAGTTTAACAAAATTGCAAAACCGTTACACTGGTTTATTTGGTTTAATTGAATTGANTTTAAAAATTCTGTTTCGAATCAATATTTTGTTGACAGACATAAACATCATTGAAAACTATTATCCAAATATTAGAATTTGTGCCGAAGAAATCAAAAGCGATTACCAAAAAAGTTTCTTTAAATTTATTGATCGGTGTAATGAAATTAAAGTTTAACAAAATTGCAAAACCGTTACACTGGTTTATTTGGTTTAATTGAATTGATTTTAATTTAGGAATGTTCTATCCATTTCCCGCATTACGCTTTGACCAACAAAGACAGGTATAGTGTGCGAAACAGACCAATATGAATTTCTATAAAAATTTAAAGAATTTTTAAGATTTTGTGTTAATTTATTAAAAATGCATTATATTATATTATCGTTACTTTACCCTTGTGTTTAATAATGTCGAATCTTATCAACCTTGTTGTATAAATATTTTAAAAAAATATTCTTTCAATTGAAAAAATAATTAATATCAGCGAATGGCGGTTAAAATTGCATTAACTCTACGTTTATTTAAAACTGAAGTAATAATAAAACACCTTTCTCTTTCACAAGTACCCCACATTCAAGGATATTTACTCTATTGTTTATATTACAACATAATTGAATAAATTGAAATGGAAATTTCAACAGAAATACTCTGCGAGAAATAAAGATGGTTAAACGAAATTGATGTAATGAAAATAAAATTACCATTTAAATTGAATTAAATATTCTCCTTAGTCTGTGTGTCTGAATTCTTCTGAACCACACTGTGCTGACACAATGAAATTAATACTGCCAATATCAGTGTCATTGAAAGCTTAGGTGGAAGTACGTGAATAAAATGCTTAAATTCAAATGAACGAGCTCCGCTAATGAATTTCATTAAAATCAAATACGTGGTCGCGACAACAATTCAATTTCCAGCATTAAAATATTTAAGCAAGACAGTAGACAGTAGACACAAAAAAAGTCACCCACCTTACGACAAAAAAGCATCATCCCTGTGCCAACGGTGAGAAAAATTCAATTAGCTCGACTTTGCTAATCAAATTATTATGAAAATTAACCGCAGTTTACACGGCGTTAAATTTCACACAGATATAAAAAAAAAACCAAACAGGTCCGTTGTTGTCTATTGGACAATACCATTTCTGGATTACCTAAGCCTTACTCTGAACCGGCCATTAATAATATTTATAGACAAAAAACAGGCACCTGATTTTCTGCAGTAGGCAGTAGAGATTAAATTCTACGTGAAAGAAATTCAAATCCAAAATTAAATATTCAATTCAGGGTGGAATTGTCATTGACCCCTGGACATTCGCATGCGTTTCCTTTTATTCGCGAAAAATGGTCCCCTTGGGAGAGAGACCGTGCCAGAAAAAGAAGGAATGAAATATTGCAAAAAGAAACAACAATGAAAAACAACAAAAAATGCCACGAGATGAACCAAATAAGCTTCGTTTTCAGTTTGCACAAGAATACCTACATACATTATAGCACAATAATTTTGCAAATAAATTCATCACATTAATAACTTCTCTGGAATTTTGTCGCACAAAAGCACACACACACACAGCATAACAATAAAAATGAGTTATTTTTCAATTTCTTACCGCCATTAAACGGTCAAATAGCCAACATCATTATTATTTTGGTCACAAAATCCCAACACACAACAGAACAATATTATTCTTGCGAAATTTTATCTACTGGAAGATGATGGATTTATTGTTTATCTTCTTTTCGCCTCCTATTTGAGGACCCACATAATAATTTTCCGATAAATAAAGCAAAACTTTTCTCTTTGCCAACCTTTCCTCCTTTTACTTTTTTAATGTGTTTGTCCAAATCACTGGCAAACACATCATCATCAGCATGGTTCTCGTCTCTGGTTCACATTGCCATATACCCATTATTATTATTGGCACATTTTCCTAGAGTAAATGACGGAAAAATAATGCTCCCCAATAAACATCAACAAAACAGTGGAAAACAATGTTCGAGACACTTTTTATTGTCCAGCTTATCAACGAGTCACTGGCCACGATTCACATAAAGGCACCAACCCACCACACAAAGGAGGACGTTCTTTCATTTTTCGGGGAAGCTTTACTCCCTTTCTCCCCTACTCAATACTTGTATGAAAGCCATAGTCGAAAGCTTCATCACAAAATTCATTCATCAACATTTATCAATGTCATTTCAAAACTATCAAAAATCCGATTTAAAGTCCTTCAAGAGTCGTCAAATTACCCCATCAATAATCGTCTCCTCTTATATAATAATAAAGCTCCCCTCTTAATACTCCTTCGCAATTCACAACAGACATTATCCAAGTTTTCCACAAAAACCTTTTGTCAATTTTCCAAATTAAAATTTGCCATTTACTGGAAATGGAAATTATTATTGCAAATACTATTCATCCAATCCACTTCTTGTCTCTCCTTTCATTAATAATTATTGACAAATGAAACTCATCGCTACTTGGAAAATAGCAAAAACCTAAAACAATCACTTTGATTGGCCGCATAAATAATTGCGAAGCTCTTGAACTTTTGCAACAGCCTTATTAGAAGAGGGGGACAAATTCCAATTATATATCGCCTAGCCACAAAAACATAATCACATCTCGGCTCTTCAATGGCCACAAAGATGAACCGCAAATCTTCAGTGGAGAAGCGTCGACATAATACCTGTCAAGTGAGATTAATGGCAAAGAGCAGCAGAATTGGTGTGTAAATAGACACGGAAATTATTATGCTTCATGCAATCTTTTCCTATAGATCATCGTCCTGCCCTTCATAAACTGTTACCGCCACTATCATTTTCCAGTAATGACTCAATTTAGCTTACAAAGGCGCAATTATTAACACGTGCAGAGTACAATATCAGGTGAATTTTGTCATTGATAAGCATATTAAATTAGGCTTATTATGCCCTTATTAAGACAAGAGAAAACAATTTGTCTTCATAAAGCAGCAGCAACAAATGTTCCTTCTCCAAGATGATTTATCCATTATGAAAACATTCGCCCTAGACTAAGTTAATTAACTGAGATAACAAACAGAAAAATGGTCTTCCTTAGCACACAATTTCATTACCTATCTTTATAAGACCTGAACGTAGGATCTAAGAATATTGGCTTTCAGATAAGTGTATTATTAACTATATTATAATTTTAAATTTTTAGTTGCTAGGTTTCGACTTCAAAGGCACGTTTTACCTCTTCCAACCCATGTCGAATGGACTTCCATTGCCATATTAATCACACCTTTTAATTGTTTTTTAAAAGGTTATTAACGACTTTGAGGATTGAAACATTGGTCTCGGAAATTGACATGTTACTGAACCCTATTTTATTACTTTCAACACCCACTACCTTTAAAATAAACTAGTTTCCTTAAATAAATAGGTTAGTAATATTATGTAGGCTTTAAAGCCTTTGATTTAATCTATTGATCGTAATTTGACATGTTAATGATTCTTGTACTTAATACTGTCATATATAGTCAACCTTAACCAACTACCGCGCGTCAAATCGGTTTTGCAGAGCGGTCGGCCATGGCTTGATGGCAATTAAAATTCCGACGGCTAATTTTCTCTCTCTCTCTTGAACAGAAATTGAACGTGTATTGCACAACCAAATCACTGGTATATCTATTCTTGATTAGTTTTTATTGTTTCTCTCTATTGCCAATTCCAATCTGGTCACACTACCAATATTATTTTTCCGTTGATTATTGCTCTTATTCTACAAATCCCCCCAATTTGCTATACAATTCACGCCTGCCCGCTCCCCATCTCTCGCCTCTCCTCAATCCACAAACCCATCTATCTTTCTATCCTCGACCGAACCATTAAACCTAATTCTCAACAATAAATTTCAATTAGACGAAATGATCTCTCTTTGCTCTTTGGAAAACTAACTCGGAGAGCATAGCACCACAGCAACTATCCCAAAACCTACGTAAAACTCCACTTGCCACACACATAGAGACCCACTCTTCTTCCCATTCCCAATTACTCTGCCTCTTGTGTATTTGATTAACCAATTTACCCTGTGTTCAATTGAGATGAACGATCTTGATGCACACCAATGAACCGTTCTCGCGTTCTTCGAAATAATTTTCATCTCATTTTCGACCGCCTGAAACAAGATAGCAACAATTATCGGTGGAACAATACCACACAGCCATCACCAATATTGGTATTTATGTTACAACAATCAATGAATGACCGAATGACTGACTGACTGACAACAATTTCACCAACAGAAACAACACAAGATGAACAAAAACACAAGCCGTCGTCGTCGTCGTCGATGAGATCTTTGACGATCGCTCGCGCATGTTTTACAACACTAATTGATCGAAACCATGAAAAACGAACGTTTGCTCTTCTTGCCAAAAATAAAATCATTTAACGTATATGTGCCAATTCGTAGGGGATCCGCATTATTATAGGCAAAAACCAATTATTTTTCGTCATTAAAATTAGAAACAAATAAATTAGCTATCAATTGGTAAGATGTAAATTAATTCAAATATAAAACAAAATAATCATTCCTTAATTGTTTCATCTTCTTTTTTATCTCAATTTCAGTTAATTAGAACCTGGTCCAAAATAGTCTTCACCATTACTATATTACCTAATTATCTAGTTATCTTTTGAAGAAGAAAAAAAAGTAATAAAAATCCAAAAAAGATAAGTAATTTTGTTTCAAAGTAAAATTAAGAAATCCATGATTTACAACAAATAAAAATACATTAAACTCCAAGATACACCAAAGAAGTTCTCGAATAAAACCCGAAATTTATGTCTATTTCGGGAAATAAATTCCAATCTTGGCAAATTTACAGTTTCCCTCAGTCATCTCTCTCTCAAAAAAAGAAGAATAAAAAGTTGAACATTGAATCGCTTTTGAACTTTGGCAACAATTCTCAAACGAATAGAAACGCCAATGTACAATTTTCTAGACGCAATTTAATTCCTTTCCAATCATCAATTACTTACACACACATGATTTCATTCCCAATTCCCCATACCAAATACACATCTTTCAAATTGCGAATCAGATTCTACTTTTTCTTTTTTTTATTTCATCATCTCTTGGCGCACTTTTTGTCGTAAGCCACAATCTGATTCAAAATTCATGTTACAAATACTCCTATTTCAAGGAAACCGTATCCACTTTGCCAGTTCAAAGAGACTGACATAAAACAGAAGAAGAACCAGAAATAATACTCTCATTACATTTGGAATTCTCACTTTATCTCTCTTGGGCCATGCTTAATTAATAATAAATTTAACCTTCGGACCACCTCAATGAAGTCGCTCTAATTTTGGCCTCAAAATAGCATTCAAAGTCTCTGTTGGTTTTTTCCCTTCATCTTAATAACCAAGAAAATGAGCACCACAAAGCCCGTATTAAACCCGCTTCTATTCCACAAAAAGTGCTATTTACAGCCCATCTCTCGGCCTTATTACATTTCTAAATCATCCGAATGGAAATTATACTTGAAAGTAATAAAATCAACAAATAAAAAATAATTGAATCAGAATTGGAATTGCTTCTACAACAGTCTATCCTTCAGCTTCAAATCCACCCACAGGCTAAATCCACGCACCACTCTTGATCTCTTTTTTCTTTTGTTTATTTATAACCAATCTTTAATGGGTTATGAAAACCCGCGTCCAATTTATGTCTATTTGGATTTTGATCCGATTGTTGAACTAGATGAAGAAAAAACAATAAGCAACATTTGAATTAAACCACTTAAGATATGGGTTTATTCATCCGGTTTTTCTATGATCCACTCGTCGTTAAAAAATAACCAAGTACTCTCCTCTTCTTCGGCATTAGAAGAAGCAACCAGTAATATTAAGTAAATTCCGGAAACTGTCGGTTTACAACTTATTTACTATTTTTACTTTCCATTCATTTATTTAAAGTTCCCCTTAATCTTTAGAAAAATTTTCATACATCCACTGAAAAAACTTCAGTACTTAACAATAAAGATGTACCCTAAATACTAAAAAGGAACGAATAAGAAAATGGGCACAATGCCAGAAAAATGCAGACTAAATTGGGAACATAGAATGGTGAAGCTTTAAATGCAAAAAGAGACGGGTTAATTGAAAAATGTGTGTCGCACTTTTGCCATAAAACTACTTAAAAAGAAAAGTAGAACACATTTAATGGTCAGGTCATTTCTTTAGAACACCATTTAATGACAAAAGACAAGAATCATCTACTTCTATTGCCCAAATAACATTGTCGGTGGCCGAATATCAGAAAAACTATAAACGAACTTATTTTTTGCTTACAAGGGCATAAGAGCATGTCAAAACAGTTGAAGACTCTCTCATGTCTTATATGGAAAGAGCAAATGTTAATAAACACTAAATGATTATACTCGTTGTATTGATGGACAGCACTTAGGTTGTTGCAAAATTGGTCCAGTCATAACAATAATATTCAGCTATTGACCTTGCTCTAATATTTTGTCAAGAGATTCTCTAGAAGCTACTTCAATCTATCAAAAACAGAAAATACTATTAACAAATAATTAATCAAAGAACATTTAATAGTTATTTATGCTACAAGGATGTAAAGTCAACTGTGTTTTAACGACTGAAACAAGTTTGAAACCTTCGAGTCGAAGGCGTTTCACCTTTTCCGAAATTAAAAAAAAAAACAGGACTTTACGCCCGAGCGGGACGTAACGTTTTTGCACTCCATTCATGAGCACTGAAATTTTTAAAATTTCATATTAAATTTTATCATTTATATGGAAAATTTAAAAACTGACATGTTTCACAAATGCTTCAAGTGAAATCTTAAATTGTAAAGCTACCGGTAACGGTTGGAATTCAAACTAATATAGTTAGTTCCTTCTCAAATCATAAGGCAAATGCTTATTTTATTGTGACATGGAACATTTGTTTGCTTTAATTCCTCTAAAATAAATTTCCATTTAAAGCAATGTAAGGCTATTACTATAATTTACTTACATTACAATTAAGCAGATTTATCTCTGATATCTAATGTGACCGTAATGTGACCAAAATCGAACATTGAAACGGTAAATATTAAAATTTAAAAATTAAATTAATTTGCAACATAATCAAGGTCAAATGCAAAAAACCTTTAAACACAAATTCCAGTTACATTGAATAGAAAGACATTTTACATTAATTTAACAAATTTAAGAGATTAAAAATTTGTATTTTCTCATTATTATTACTAGAACTTCAAATTTCTGAATAATTCCATTCATATAATGCCCTTTTAATTGGAAATCTGACCTATATCATTAAATAATTTATAAAACTCCATAGAAAAGAGAGACTTGAAATTTAATACTACCCATAATCCGCAATCCGATTGTCAGGGAAAAAGCTACGTTTTCCACAAATCTCCCACTATTAAACTCTAGATCGATTACAGATCCGGAGAATAAATCCCAGTCAAGCTTATATTCTTAGTAATAATCGACCCAAGTCTTGTTCGCTTTTAGAAATCCGTTTAATGTATTACTATTCAATTGTAGTTTTATATAATAATCATTGCAGATCTAAATTATTTCAGTCATTAATCACAATTATCTTTCAATGGCAAATTAATATAAAAAACAAAACCTATCAAAACAAAACTCAATTAAATGTTAACCTTAAGGCTGATTAATGAAAGCTGGTAAACAGATTGCACAACAAGTTTGCATCTTTGATAATGAAAAACAAGACCTTTTCATATACGCAAATGTGCAAAAGTACTATCTAAAACTTTCATCTCTCTCTCCAGCTCCACCAGCAGAAGCCGAAGTTCGCTTGAGGTGGCATTTCAATATTTATTCAGAGCCCCATCTTCGCAAATACACCATGTTATAATGATAATGACTAAAACTGCAACCTTCACATCCTCTTTTCATGCCAAATAAACTTCTATCTGTGCATAATTCACTGCCAAATCCATTAGAAAACAATTTCTCTCAAAGCCACAAAATCACCGCAATAGTTCACAATGTTTCGCTTAGAAAATTTTTGGCTAAAATCCCACCGAAATTTACCGGAAAAGAGCTGCTCCAAAACTTGTCTCATTTTGGCAATGGAATCCTTCGTACATCTAACCATACCTAAATTCTCTCGATGATAAAAGGAGATATAATACAACTTGTATGGAATCTGGGCAACAATTTAACTAAATCCGTTAGTCTAAATTTCAACTAAATTCCAGAGAATTTCTCAAATAAATATCCCCCTCCTGAGGGCCATAACAATAAACATGACTTTCCTGCCAGTCTGGGAGATAGACAGACAGACCGCATCATTCATTCATTTGGGGGGCTCATTTGCATCTTTCTTTATTCTTTATAACCCGAATCGATTGCACTCTCAGTAGTCAGTCAAGCCAGAAGCAGTCAGACGGATCAAAGTCTATTTATAACGTCATTTACTTGCCCTCAGATCCGCTGCACCAATTGCTCATTCCCCAGACAAAGACACTTCCAATACAAATACACGAAAAATCGTCAGGGTAATGCATCCGAAAATAAACTTTGGGTGCAGCACCACCAACCAGCAGACGAGTCTTTCCTCTAATTGTTGTGCTCCTCTCCTCTTTACAATATTGCATTGATAATCAAGAAATTTTTCTACTGAGGCGCATATTGTCATCGATTTTTCTCTACGATTTTAAGCAATGTTCACTTTGAAAATGATTCAGGTATAAATCAATGAAGCTCAATGATTTTTAAGTTTATAATTGTGCTGAAACCGGTATAAGCGCCAGGATCGTATTTCAAACAAATTAGTCGGGTCTCATATAAAAAATTGATTGGAAAAAGCAACCATCTTCCCGTTTGTTTGTGACTGGAAATTTCATACTTCAATTCAAAATCAATCTTAGTAACCAACTTGCTTCATTAACAGAATTAACAATTTGTTTAATTTTCAGATTGAAACTTTTACCTTAAAATTAACGATTAAAACATGATGCTTAAGGTATGTCATCATTAAAATAATGTAGTAAATAAAATATTTTATAACAATGGTTGAAAGCAATTTATTGACTATTGGTTAGAATAAACAAAAATTATGGCAGTAAATGTTAATCAACTCAAATTAGAATAATCTTGTCTACTATTAAATTTTAAATGAATTTCTTGTTTGTAAAAATTTTAATTGGATTTTTAAAAAGGATTACATGTGGAATAAAAAAAGTTTCTTTTATCATCTTCTTCAGAAAAATATTTCAATGACATTTCCAATCGTGGAACAATTTCTAGGTTCACATTCTATACCCATTTCCATTTAGTCAGACAACTCTGAGACAGACCAAGCCCCATCATCAACAACATCGTCATCATCATCCTGGGCACAAAACATGTGGTACACACATTTCATCGGCTTGACTCAGTTTTCAGCCATTAACAAGAACAACAACGACGCACATTTCTCTCTCTCTCTCTCTCTATTTCCCTCTTCGTCGTCACAGGCTGCTGCAGAGTTCCAAAGTGTATTCCATACATGCGGCTTACTTATAATGCTTTAGTGCTCTTACCAAAACAAATTGTTAATCATAAATTCAGCGTTTATAATGGGTTAAAAATAAACAAGTATTCGAAGAAGCAGCTCGCAGAAAACGGTGAAACTTTTCAACTGTTACTTTTTCACCTCTCCCGCCGTCTTCTTCCCACCTCCACTAACTATACATCTTCTCTAAAAATCGACAGACAATTGCATAATTTCACTTTTTGTTTTTCGCCACATCCACCACATACATTCTATTGCCATTAGATCGTGCTCGATCAATCTGTTGATTCGAAAACCATTTATGAAATCGGTTAGGAAATCCATACATCTCTCAAGACAGTCATAATTCCGTGTTTTTATTCATGAAAATAATAAAACAACGACCGTCCATGAGGGAAACAATATACAAAGACGTGGGCCTAAATTCTGAACAAACAAATCATCATCATCGTCTTCTTCCAGCCAGAAAATTCACTTTCTATTTTTCCAACCTTAAAAAGCTGTTTAACAACGAAACTCAATTCCAATATTTACGCCTAAAGGGAGTTGCTTCGTGATTTTTATCTTAATAGGTACCAGAAAATGAGCGAAAAAGAAACTTGCAATCAATATGTGCTCTGTTTTTTTTTTGTTTTTAATTACGTAAATATCAAATTTATCGGAATCAAGTTCATTAACGAACACGCTTCCGATTTTTATACGATTTTTTACCGCCTGCCACATGGCAATTTTCTTCAACATTTAACGTTTTGAATTGCCAAAATGAGAATATAATCTAATAAATGGAAAATAAAATCAAAAGTAAATTGCCCAAAATAATGAATAAAAAATTAACAATTCATGTTGTTGCCATAACTAACATTTTAATACTAACCAATTTCATACTACACAAAGATGAAATTTCATTTCGAATTACTCAATTTACGTTATTTAATCATTGCAATATGAATTTAGTTGAAATTTTGTTGGCCACTCGACACTTTCATATAAGTGAAATTATGGTAAACAAGCATTTATTTCTTTATTAATTAAAATCAACAATCTTGACAATGTTAATGAGAAAATTTCTTTCTCCAAACACGGTAGCTCAAATATACTTATTTAGCATTTAAAAATGGTGAAATATTAGCAAATAAATATAGTTTAATTCAAATTATCAAAGAAAAAAATTGTATTTCTTGTATAAGTACCAGATATATCGATGATCAGTTCAAGTGACAGTATTTTTTTGTCTTTTTCACACATTAAACTCAAATATTGAAATAGAGAAACGGACAGGCCTTCAAAGTTTTGGTGTTATTGAATGAATGTGAAGATAATGATTTGTAGACCTTGAAAAGATTAATTTGCTTAGTAAGAAATAAAACAGTTACTATCGACATTTCTAAAATTTAAGAGATAAAAATAATATTAATTATTTGAAGAAACTTAATATTAATATTACGAATATAGAAGACGCATGACGAAGTGGTTAGATGTCTAGAACTCGAAAAGTTCAAAAACCTTATATAAAAACTCACGATCCGATTTTCTTCGATCGGAAGAAAAGCAGAATATGAAAATACTGGCATTGAATGAAATTAGTCATATGTTAAGAGTTTTAAACGAAGAAAAGTTGGATATTATTATTTTTTACCTGTTCTTTTTAAGGGTGAATATAGCCTGATCCATATATTAGGATCGTGAGTCTGACCTAAACTCAAAATCACTTTTATTACTTTTTGTCGGCTCAATTTTGGAACGATTTCTTTTGATTTAAGCTGCAGAGCACTGATTAGTGTCGTCAATATTATTTGTTCGAATTTAGACGGGTTTTCAAAGCTTGGATGGAATGCAAAGAATCGAAGAGATGAAACCGGATCTTCCTAATACTAGTAATTTGATGCTATTCAATGAACAGATACAGATGGAAGTTATGAAAGGGATGGTCTTTTTCGTAGTTTGTGTGCTCTGTTTCGGTGGCAAAATCTTGTCAATAATTAGTTGTCGAAGAGAAGAAGAAACGTAATACTACATACAGAGAGTGGCCCTTAAACGTACGTTTGGAAGTATACTAATCGACTGCCGACAATAAGGGATCTGGATCGAAGAAGAACTGTCTCTTATAATGGAATCTAATCCCAGATTCCAATGAGACCAAAATACAGTGAGCGAAAAATTGCAAGATTAAACTAAATTTGTGCAACTACTTATATATTTAAGTTAAATTTAATATAGTTACAGAGAATTTTAATTTGTTTAGTAATATTATTATTATTCTCATTATATCTAATACGAATTCAACTTAACTTTCACGTACTTGGGACTGCCTACATTATCACCCAATTAACGAATTAAGTTTATGACCGAATTGAATTTCTCCGAAATTATGCCATAATTATAACTAGAGACGAGACAATTGGATTCGATAAACATTTCAATTTCAATTTGACTTCAAATCCAACAGAAGTTATTATCATTTAGTTTCAAGTTATAATAATAAGAACGTTGTCACATTTATTCTTAGAATTTAGATTCAATGTCTAAATCATTGAATAATTTCATTTAAGTAAAACTTTTTCAATTGAAGATTTGAATAAAAAGTTTCCTACATTCTGTACATCAAAAGAAAATTGAGATGTAAAATGTTGAAAGTATGTAAGAAGTACAACTGAAGTAGAATTAGGGAAATATTTTTTTAAATACAAGCGCAACCAGGGCATTGTGTCAGGTATTTTATGTAAAACAGCTGGATTTTGTGAAATGAAATCGTTGAATTTAAAACAAACTTTATGAAAGCATAACTTCATCATGTGCTTGTTCATACTGAAACCTTTGTCATTTAAATTTGTTTATATAAAAAATAAATCTCGAAATTCTTGTATTCCGATGCCTAAACTTAAAAATAGACTATTAAATCATCTTTTTTGATTTTGGCAAATCAAAATTAAAACTAAAACAGAGATGTTATGTTTTATACAAACAATTCTTTAAAAAGGAAATTTTATCATAAATAGAATATTTTAAAATTAATAAAAAAAATTTCTCAGAATTTTCTTATTTTTAAGATAATCTTTATAGTTATTTAAGGATCGTGTGAGAAAAATGAGCCATAATCAAATACGAGTAGTTCTAAAAAACGAATGAAATGAGTTTTCTAAAAGATACGATTGTTTAATTGTGTTATTCCAGCTAGTTTTTTAATTACTTTTAGGCATTTGTTGAGGAAAAATTAATATTGACTAATATATCATAGCCTACTTAATTGTAGAAGAAGAATAATGTGAAAATATTTTTTTCATAGAACTGAATATCAGTACAAAGTACTAATTTTGTGTGTTTACATGATTTGTGATTGTCTGTGGGTATTGAATAATGCATAATTAAATGAGATTGAATTAAGGATTACTTTCTAGAAGAAGTATTGTCTACTATAATGTAAACATTTTTCAATAGAACTGTATAAAATATATAACAGTTTTATCATAAATAAACGCAAATCCACCGCTCAGATTAACCCCATTTTCCTCTCACAACATTGTGGAATCAGTTTCTGGAATAGTTTTCCCAAAATTCCAACAATCATCAGAGAAATCATCAATTGTTGTTTACTGAATTTGGAAATCTAGACAAATCATCTGAATGAATTTAACTTCCTGCTGCTCATGCAATAGTAATTCATTCATCTCACTGGCACACCAAGTATCTGGCAATCCACCCTCTGTCTCGAACACTTTTCTGCAATAATATTCCACCCTCCCTCGGAAAGTACAGCCAGTGCTCGATGATAAACCGCCCCAGAAGCTGGGTGAGTGAGTTACGCTCTCTCTTGGTCGTCGTCCGGGAAACGAGAGAAAATTTGCAGCATTCGGCTCAAATTCAAAGGGAAAATGAACAGAGCACAGAGACAGAGAAAAGTGGGGTCGAGTCGAGACAGCAGCAGGGAAATGAAACAAACACATAGACAGAGCTCTGCATCATAGTAGCAGGCGGCGGAAAATTATAATCAATAAAAGATGTAAAATGTCAACTCCGTTTATAGAAGATGAGCCACTTCCCGGCAGTTTCCAGGCCGGGAAAAGCGGCCAGACCGAAAGGGATGTTGCTTACCGGGTAGTACATTCCTTGCGGAGGAAGGAAAAAAGCTCCTGAGCCCCACAGTTTGACGCTTTTTCACTGCAGTGTTGAGCCACAAACAAACTCGGGGGTTGCTTGGATGGATTAGCCCCTGTTATATTCGGTATTAATATTGTAATAAACTCGGTTGCTGCGGTTGCTTTTTGTTTAATCGAATTGGCACTCTGTGGAGTATTTTTCTCGATGAGTCTCACTTTACAAGATTTTCTATTTACCACTTTATATCACAATATTTCTCAATAGATCTCACTTTTCACTTATTCAAATCAATTTATAATCAGATTTCCCGATTATTGGCCACCTTTGTGGGCACTTTCATTCACCAATTTCTCTGTTGAGAGGAAAACAAAATTGACTTTTCAAAAACAATGGACACACAGAATTGGCACTTTTATTCGTTTACAGCCTCCAACTTAGGTCTGGTTTTTGCACGAATGGGTCTCAATTTAAGCCTCTACTGTCCCCCAAAACAAATTGGCAACACTTTGTGAGAAATATTTTAAATTTTTGTCTGAAGCGAGATGGCAAAAGCGGAGAGGAGCGCGAGAGGAAGAGACACAAGACCGAATCTGTCAATTATTTTCAATTGCACGTTTTCGACCCGATTTTTCAATTCTATTGCGTAAAACCCGTCCAATTTAACAACCCCGAGCTATAGACACAAAACAATGCCAACGTATTTTGGGCAGACACAAGCGAAAAAGGCCAATTTGAGACTCGAGATAAAAATCAATAATTTGCAATTTAATTGCACACTGCTGTTTTTGCACAAATTGTTTGTACATAAAAAACAGTCTTTTCACTGATATTTTCTGCACTATACACTGTTTAGACGAGAGGAACTAGATTCCAATCAATGGAGAGTTCATAGGGGATGATGATTATTTTCTTACTCCCAATTTCACAAGAATGATGTTGTTTAGAATTAAAACTTAGTAGCGCAGGTATATTACTTGTTTTACTCATAAACCCGATAACACTTTCCTCACTCTTTCTTCTTCAAAAGAATATTTTACCTCTTGTTTATAAAATTGTTGTTGTTGTCAATTTTATTTAACGCGAACTACAACTCTCCTCAACGAAGTTTTTATTATTATTATTATTTGTTTTATTCGTGACGGCAACCGTTGGAAATGTTTTGTGTTTAAATTTTTCAGCCTTCGGTTTCCGTGTTTTTCAAAGTCAAATTTCAGCGTCCGATCGAAATCGTGCGTTTTCGGCTGACAGAAATGACGTTTAATTTTGTCGTTAGGTAAAGAGAGATGGACAATATCATTTTCTAAGTGAGAAAAGGACAAATATATTTTATGGCGAAGTATAGTATATTTTGGATTTAAACATCCTTCAAATCGTGGAAAAGATTTTTATATTGGAAAATGTTATGCGTCATTTTCGTAATACAAAAATTATATGACGTCAAAATAAATACCAGAAGATTGGTGTGAGCGAGAAAATTAATGAAATTGCTGTTTGCTTTTCAATTTTGAAATAAGTTAATTTTGAAAATTAAATAAATTTCAGTTTTTGAATATAGTTTTATAAAGAAAAACTATAAACAATTACACAAAAAATAATATTTTTTATCATTTTCTTTACTATAAAATTTTTGAATTTTCTTTTTCAAATATAGTTTTTAATTATAAAAATTATTTTGTCATTTGTTCAAAACGTTTTCTTTATTATTTCAGTAGATTAAATAAATGTAGGACATATTTTCAAAATTGGCGTGAAAATTATACAAAAGATTGAGTTGTCGTCACTTGCTCTTGGTCTTTGTAGTAGTGATCTTGGCCACAGAATGGCCCTTTAAAGCGATGGGTTTGACTCCATTAAGCGATGAATTTTTTATGTATTTATATACGGCCGCACCGTTCCTAGTCAGTTTGGCTCCATAAAGCGATTGTCCCTATTAACCGTAGTTATAGTAGTAATAGTTATTTAAACAATGTATGGGAAAAAATTAAACATGATTAGAATTCTACAAAATTAATGAAATGAGTTTTCTAAAAAATACATGTGCTTAATAATATGTTTTCCAACAAGTTCTTTAAAATTGTTATTGTACAATTCGTATATTTATTTGATATTTATTTTTGAAATATTAAGTGAAGTAAAAGAAGACAACAATTAAGAACAGGATCTGTCAAGCGAATAGAACTTTCGGTCTTAATTTTCCGATATTTCTTGGAAATAGAACAATGTATTAATAATATTCACTTGATAGCATTAACCATATAAGCTATATTAATGAACCAAAATCTAAATTTAAGAAAAACTTTACTTTTGGGCATTTAATAAGGAAAAAATCAAATTGATTAATATAATTTATCAAAGCCTTCTTAAATTTGTAGACAAGAGCACAGAACAAACTAATTTTGCTTTCATGCAACTAAAATATAAAACTATAATTTTTAGCAACACTAATTTTTACGATTGTCTGCGGATATTGATGCATAATTAAACAGGATGGAATGAAGGAATATTTTTCAATATAATAGTTTAAGTTAATATTTCCAAATCATTTCAATTCTAAAACGAATAAAAGACAATGTCTTGGATGCTATTCGCTAATTATTCATTAAGTGTAAAGACAAGACGATACCAATTTATAAAGCGGTAATTGCCAATACCCCGCTAACAAAGAAAGAATCTGTCTATAAACAAGCTTTCCCAGTTGCAGCCAATTTTACGGCTTTTTCCTTCGTTTTCCCCGCCTTTTTATGCGAATAATCTTCTCAATAAAATGAAAAGCGTCCATAAAACGTGTCTGGCATTGTATAATTGCTTGTACAGACCCTGGAAGAGGAGGAATGGGGGTGTTGGACAAACAGAGAGAAAAAGCGGACAATCTAATCAAGGAATCGAATGTGTGAATAAATGTCAATAGAGGCATGAATCGCAGTAGCCGTGTGCTAATGAGAAAGGCAAAGAATTGCTTGTTTGTACTATTATAAAAGCTCCTTTCCATTCTTTATTTCCGTTTCTGTGTGTTGCCCTATTTCAATATTTGACCCGAGATGTGACTACTGGCTGCTGTGGACCGAGATGTGGGATGAAGGAAGCCAAATGAATGTTAGTTTTGTGTGCAGAAGAAGAAGAGGACGGTCGAGAACAAATAGGAGAAAGATTTGTTAATATTAAAAAAGCATCAAGGGAGGCTTTTCACTTTTCGTCCATCAAACAAACACGTGCAAGTGCCTACTTGATTAGGGTCGAACAAAGAGAGTGTCTTTAAGGCGAATTTTATCGCATCCACTCGATAAATCCAAATCAACTCGAATTGTTTGTATTTTCTGATCCACTCCACCATTTGTTGGCCTCTCTATTGGCCAAGGGATTTGTAAAGTAGGAGGTGGAATTGTTGCTGAAACAATTTGAATGGCTTTTCGAGGAAATTTCTAAGAAACTTTTGACCGCGAGAACATGTAAATTTCCATTCAAACTCCATTTATCCTCTCCAAAACATTTCTCAATCCACAATTCCGGGCGCTTTACATCTCTTGGCAAGGACTCAGCCCAAGTTGAGAAATATGTCGCCCCGATGGACGGATTTCCAGTCAAAATGTGATAAATTCCCGTCCGCAAAAATCCGGCCAATAATTTCGAGATAAGCTTTCCGCCGAAGAACAACTTGGGACAGGATTAACGACTCAATGCTGGCCTGACTTTGTACCGCTTGCCAATTACAGTCCCAAGCTCAACGGATGAGGGATCGGATTGGATTAGAAAATCAGCTCTGTCCTCCCAAAGTGCACTTTTCGTCCACAAGTCAGTCAAAATCACAAAGATGATTTATTAATACTTTCAATTCGTTGGAATTGTGATTTTGTAAGTTTAATTTTATTGAAGATTGATGATGAAAAATTGAAAAGTAAACGTTTCACTGGAAAATTTAACTAGAACTTTTATGGCAATCAATTTATCGTTCTTGTCAAAATGGTTGCGGGTAAATCCTTTCTTGATTTAAATTTTTAATTGAAGTTTTATTGTTGAAATGATACTTTAAAAGAATTAAATAAAGAATAAGAATTTTATTAGCAAATATTTTCATAAATACTGTACAAACTTTTAAAAAATGCTTGATTGTAAAATAATATTACACATGGTCTTGGACCTAAACAATATTTATTTATTTTATTCCAAATACATCCAAAATTATTTTGACGAGTGGAGATCTGCACTGGAAGAAAATGGTCTTCGAACAAGCTGGACCAAAACTATGTATAATGTATATGCAACAGTCAGTACACCGGAGCGGATCCTGTTCTCTATCTTGATTACGAACAGATTCAAAGTGTTAAGGAGTTTAAGTGCTTGGGCTCAATCTTATCTTGGGAAGGAGATGTTGAAGTGGACGTGGTTCATCGTTTTAGTAATGGATGGATGAAAACTAACACTAACTTCATTATAAACCGATCCTTTTCCTTACTAACTGTCTATCCCAAACTAACCCTTCCCTTTTAATGTGCTTGACCTATACTGCTCTAGTGAGCGGTGCCTGATGGCGGGTCTTTGGCACATATATCCTATACACCTCCCTTAAAACAAAAGTAGATAGTGAAAACGCCTACGTGAGGAGGAGACGGTGGGCGGCACCCATCACTCCTTGGAATCGTGATGGTGCAACGGTCCGATGGTTATTTATACGTATTTATATATATGAGTGAGGGCTATAACTCGGGTTGTTTGGTCCAATTATACAATACAATGGATAAAATGGAGGTCTTTGTCAGGAGTTTTGTGCGACAAGCGTTTACACATCAGACTAAAAAGAAAAATCTATAAAACTGCCGTCTACCCAATCGTGATGTATGAATTTGAAAAAAGATGAACGAACAAAGGATTCAAACCACGAGCTGATGCTTAGATGAGGCGGAGGAGTCTCACGTTTGGACCGAATATACAACAAGCACAACAAACGAGTCAGATGCAGTTTTGGAGTGACCCCAATTGTGGACAAATTGACGGAAAATTAGTCTGCTTCTCTATGGACACATCATGAGACAACCGGAGGATCACATGGTACGAAAAACGCTTCAGATCAATGAGCCATCCAGAAAATCAGTAAGACCAAAATCAACATGGATGACGAAAGTCCTATAAGACATAAAACCGCAAATTTGTAAGAGAACAACACGCAGAATAGAATGGAATGGAGATTGCTTTCTAGATTCAATCGACCCCAAGTGAAAAGAATATACACAATAAGCCTTTCTTTAACGACGAAATAAGTGTCAAATACAAGACGCATTTGTTTGCAAATTCTATCTTTTTTTTTCATTTTTCAAATAAATAATATATTTCAATCAATATGTCTTTTTCATAAATCAATTTTATGTATTTTTGCCCCATAAAAATGATATTATGACACTGAAATTTGTGCTGTCAAAAAAGTTTTTATGGCACAAGTGTTTTAAATAATTCATTAAAGCACTAGTGTTTTTCTTAATTTTTAAATCATACTTTACTCCGTAAAATACATCCAACAATTTTTGTTGTGGTTTAACTGTATTTGGGGATGATTGCAACATAACGGGTTGTTTCAATTTTAATATAACGTATTGATTGAAAGGGCAAGGTTATATTTCCTATGTGCAAATAAGAAAAACAAAATATAGCTTTCTCCATCTTCCCGTGGAATTAAAAACGTGAGAGAGATAACAAAAAATGGAAATTGGATTTTAAAAAATCGATTGTTTTTTTTAATTTTTGTGTTAATTTATTTAAAAATGCATAAAATCGTGCATATAACACGGTCGAAAAACATTATTAAACAAACGGGCCTCACAAGACTCTAATTTTAATAATGTATTATATTTTAGTTTGCAAAATTATAGTAAACTTTAAACTCTATCGCAAAATTGTTGAAAGTTCAAAAATGAATATTTAATTATGCTTAACTTTCTGTGATAATTTGTGAAAGGTTTTCTTATAATTAAAATTTAACTCGAAGGCTTTCAAATTTGTACAATTATTCCACTTGTGCGAGGAAAAATTAGTGAAAAATACCGAAAACTGTATTGGTAAAAAGTGTAATTAAATAACAGCGTTTTTCCAAATTAAAAATTTAATTAAGACTGTATATTTTAATTAAACAATTTCTGAGAAACTTTACCCTCTTTACGAGGTTCTGCACCTTGGAAGTACCTGTTTGGCGGATTCTTTGCTCACAGCTATTAATATTCCGCACCAAAGGTCAAAAGTTTGCAACAAATTTACATGCTTTGCCAGCAATTAATTCAAAAACATTTTATGAAGCAAGTTTTCTCTATAATGCATGGATATTTCTGGACTGGTTATAGGTCAGGATAATTCTTTATTTAAAATGAGGAAATATGAATATCCTTTGTTGAATTTATTACTTTTTCATAAGCGAAGTAATCCAATATTTTTGAGAAGAATTTGCGAAGCTGTTGCAAGTAAATTCAGGAAATTTGATTATTAAGATTTCTTCTCTGATATGAGAATAAATCATCGTCAGACTCATTCTTTCTGCTCTCTGGCCTCGAAATGTGCAAAACTGGTCCAAATACCGGAGAAAATTGAAAACTTAACGTCAAAATCAGAGTGTATAAAGTGGAAATTGGATGATGGTGAAATCTCTTCCAAATGAAAATTTATACACCGTCTCATTTTGGGGCTTTCCATTTCTTTTCATCTATTTTTTGGAAGTAATGTGAACGCGTCTTCCATTGTGGCAATTTTTAGAATGCGAGGCATTTTGCACAAATTGATTATATCTGATGAATGTGTGCAAATTAACAGCAACAAAAACGGGTTGCTTTATATTATAGGAACGCGAAATTTGAAGCGAAAGCTCATTACAACCCTATTGAATAACCCCTTTTCTCTTATCTCGGATTTCAGTCAGCTCAATCAAGTAGCATTATCATATTTCTTATAGTGAATTTTGGTGAAGAAAATACTTTTTGCAATTTTATAACATATGCATTACTTATGGTTTATAACAATATGTTTTTTATTGCAAATACCTAAACACTTTTAATTTAAGTAACTAAATTGCTTAAAGAATTTAAAAGTTAAGCATTTATTTAAATTTGAATGAAATGACGGAAATTTGACTTGTGAAACTAGGGTTTTTACTATTCATAAAGAACTTTGGGAATTTTGTACAAATTTTACTTTGATTTGAGATTATATTTCTCACCATAATTCGTCCATTATAAAATCTAATTAATGAAATTATCAATAACAGAATAATAGTTTTCTTTAATTTGATATTTTCTATATTTTTAAATTATTGAATAACTTTTTTTGCCATTCCGTATGTGAAGTGTCTCATTTGATCTCAGTATGTAAAATTTAACATAACAAAAAGAATGGGAAAAAATCTTTTTTCACATATTTATCGATTTATTTATCATATCAATTTGTGATAGCACACTCGACTGCCTCTACGGAGGCCTTCATTGAAGCCTCAATAATTATTCAATACGTTTTGTGAATAAATTAAGAATATAAGTACAAGGAATCCGTCTTATAGGAAAGTGTTAACGTACTGTACTACATTCTTGGAGTTCATGGGTTCGATCCCTGAGCGAGTATGATTAACTGGATCATTTTCCAAGTGCTCAAGGTGCTATTAATTGACTAATAATACATTGAAAACAAATAGTCATGGTTGAGACTCCCCATGTTGCTTCCGAGAATTGAAAGGGAATTTTTTTTTATCACACCAATCATTATTTCTTAACTGATTTGTTTTCAACTTCCAACAATTCCATTTTAAGCTAACTTTATCTCATAATTTAAAATACTGTTACTTATATGAGTTAAAATGGGTTAAATAAGAATTTCTTGTATCTCCTAATTTTAAAGAATATTACCGATTTGAGCCAAATTTTAAAGAATCCTCAGTTAATCCATCTTATTTTGGAACCGAGGTCGGTAATTAAATAACATAATAATTATTATTCTGGAAACTTCAATTAATTTTCAATATTCTGATTGTCAAAACCATAGGAAAAATTCTAAAGGTGGCTTTATATTTCAAGATAAATTTTAAAGAAAAGTAGCCAATTAAGAATTGACGTGCCATATCAAATTTTTAATTGTATTTTGATACTATTAAGTTGTTGAATTGCAAATATAGGTTAGTCATGTGTGAAACGGTTTTTTATTATTCGTAATTTTTTTCCCCTCCAAGTCGTGAAAATAAACTATTATTATCATTATTTATTGTATTTTATTGTAAAATTATAACAATCTTAAGCATTCATATTAAAAGAGAATAAAAAATAAAATTCATTTATTTCTCAACAAATAAACTCATAATAACAATAAAAACCTTTAGTTCACACATTCTTAATATAATTAACTATTAGATTTAAAAAAATCTTGATAAAACATTTCAAGTTTAATAATTAAAAAGGTACTTCTTAATAAAAAAAAATAGTTATTTTAAAGGTTTGGTTTTTTCGGGAAAATGCTTTTTTTGGGAGGAAGTTCCGCAGTTGATGATAATAGTTCTTCGAGGACCATATACTTTAAAAGAGGTGTAGAATTTCCTTTTTTGTATTATTTTCATACTATGTTTATTCGTTTCTTGCAGAAAATCTGTTAATATTTTTATGAAGTTTGAATCAACTTAAACCGTATACGAATATGACAATGTTTGGAAGAAATAGTAATCAAAATGAGATTGCAATTTATAATATTTGATTATTTTGAATGTTTCTAATATTTTTGCAAATAACAAAATATAGAGTACGTAGTAGACAAATTAACTAGTGGTTTTGTTTTTTAATCATTAATTTCTATTAAATTTATATGTTATCATACACATATGAATGCTATTTCAATTTTGTATCTGTTAGGCCTAAATTCAAGTAAAAGAATTAACTTACAATGAGCATTTCGCCTTTCTATTCACGTTACTTATAATCGAATAAAAAGAGCGCTGCCATCAAACATGTAATTTTATATGAGCAAACACCAAGTACAGCTAGTAATTTATTCCAATTATCACTTGAACCAACCTTAATTTGGGCCCATGTCTTCTCGAGGACCAAACTTATTTATTCAGAGATGGAGAATGAAGCCCCCGCAGACGCCCACAGCAGGCCTTTGCTTTGCTCTCCACGGCCTCCTCAGTTTCATGGGAGACCATAAATTAACATTAACCCTTGACAATGATGCTCCAGAAACGCTCCGCAAAGTTTCGCAAATGATAAAAATGCTTATTTATGCCCGGACACGAGACAACCCTACAAACTTTAACCCCCCTCAAAAGAGGAATGTATGATGCCTCACTTGAAATAACTCGAGCCCCAATTGTTATAAGCATAAGTGCAGAAACCCAGCAACCACTTCAATTTGCTGTTGTCACAAAGTTTTGTTAATGAAACGACTACTATTTTTATCAACCCTTCAATTTCTATTGAGATTGTTTGAGGTTCTGATTTGGGAAAAGTTCTTTCTATTATGCCAATCAATAGAGTGGCAGTTTTTTCCGATTTTTTGGAACTGATAGCACAATTATTTTTGTAAGGAAAATTATATTCTTTATAAAATATGATTTTACTAGGCGCCTACATTGTAAATATAATATAAACGATGTAAAACAGGGTGAACAAAACTTTTAATCAGCGAGCCAATTTTAGTTCTGAATTTATGTGGCGGGTCGCAATTTTTTTGACCGGGTCTAGGTGCGCATTCTTAGTATAGGTTTTTAAACAACAAGTCCTGCAATATGAAGTTTATAAAACATTTTTAAATACTAGTGTAGAAGGCCCTTGCCTTGTTTTAAAATGCTTAACGATCGTGTTTTATACAAGATTTTATGTGTTTTTAGTTGTTGCATTAGTTTAAAATAGAGATAAAATATATTCACATTTGAACTCAAAACGGCCTCCAATATATTCTTTGCACTTTCGTATCTAAAAGCTTTAAATTTTTATTTCAGAAAAAAGAAATGCATACTTCTACGTATAAATTTGGATACAATTTTTAATACAAATAACTGTTCAAATAGAGACCGTTGTAACGACCAGCTTGATAAAAATTTATTGTACGTGAATGTTTTAGGAAAGTGCAAATCAAATTATGTCCTGTTCGTTTTCTCCTTAAAAACGGCTCATTTTCACACTTATAAAACAAACGACTATTGTATCTAAAATGATTAGAATTTATTATACATTACAATTACATATAATTGTACTGAAACTTTTAAGGAATATACATTGTGTGATTTGTTTTAATAGAAGCGGGAATTCTTAGAATGAATTCATATTCATAAGACAGAGATTCAAGAAATAATTTTTATCATCAACCAATTTTTTTTATGTTTTAAAGAATTATTTATTTCATTTCACAATTGAATGGATCCAAAATAATTATAAAAAATAAATGATAATTTGCCCTTGACAAAAAACGAATTGTCCAATATTTTGCAAAGTAATTGTATAAAAAATATTAAATATTTTATAGTAAAATAAATAGCAATGTTATACAGTCTTAGATAAGGTTATAGCCGCACTCATTTATAATTGATATAAACCAAAAGAGACAGGATATTCAAATTTACACATAGTGTATCTCTTAACAGATCACAACTTTGTGTGCTGTGTTCGATTAATAATTAATTTGTTCAATTTTGCCACATGTTTGTTACATATACTATATATTAATTCTGTTATTATTGCTGAGTAAGTTCATAACCGAAATGAGCAGTCAAATTTTTAAACAGAAACTATTTTCTAAATTTGTGACTTTATTAGCTATGCTATTGTGCACATATTATCATCCATTTTAAATTCGAAATTTTATTATATTATTTCCTATAACTACAGATGGAGCCCAAAAATAAAACTGAAAAACTACAAAGTCGAAAATGTTATATAAAATGAACCATTAAGTCGGATACAACGATACAGACAGAATTGACAATTGCCAACCATTAACCAGATTTGTCTATACACGATCATAGGACAAACGAAATAACGCTGGTGGAAGTGGGAACCGCTAACAAGAACATACTCCCAAACACAGAATTGACTAAGTCAAGAAAGTATGAACTGTTGGCAAATGAATTAAAACTGATGTATAAAGCTAATGTTGTTGCCCAACGTAGTGCTAACAGTAGTGATAACGTGGGACGGACTGGTAACAAGATTACATAAAAGGTACTTGGAAAACATAGGAATCGACACACTTATATCCAGTGCATAGTATTGAAAAGAACTAGCGATAGCGTGTTGATTGACTTAAAAAATGACAGAATGGATAATGAAATATGTTATTGATGGAAAACTTGTTGGAGGGATTAGATATCTGGGAGGAAACGGAACAACATTATTAATATTAAAACGATTAATAGTGTTGATGTTGTAATATAATTGTTGAATAAAATCATGTTGAAGTTTTATTTTCTCGATTTACAAAATTAGGGTTGAGAAGGGGGAATGGGGTGCGGTCATAATGATGATCCATTCGTTTTTTTTGTAATTTCTTAAAATTGATTCAAATATTTGCAAATCTGGTGTGACACAATCTTGTAATCTGTTAAGAGATATAATTTTTGCAAATTTGAAGATCCAGCTTCTTTTGGTTCCAGAGATATCAAGGATAAACAGGTGCGGCTGTAATCCTAATGGAGACTGTATTTATAAAGCAATTTATTTCTAACCTTTATCAACTGTCTCTTATATTGTTCCCCACAGAAAATGACCCGTTGTAATTGAATCACCCTCTGACATTTAAAGGATCTCGAACTATCTTAATTCAATCCAAAAAGTTTTTAATTTATTGCAATAATATTTTGTAACTTGAACGGAAACAAGCCAAATCAATGCAATTAATAATATTGCAAAATAAATACGAGCTCATCTTTTAACAAGTCAACATGAATTTCGTTAAACAATATAATAAATTTCTCTTTAAAGTCTCATCTGTTTTTATTTGCTGAAATAATAAATTGAGCAAATGTTTTGTATTTGCGATCGAAACAATGCTATAAATAGCTCAATGACCTATCAAAAGCTGCAAATAGACACTCGTACAGCTCATTATCCATTCAATGGAACATTCTGCAACCATATTCGCATGTCTTTTGTGGAAGAGGGGAGGGGGTGTGCCTCCCAATTTGAATAATTTAATTAAGATCGGTGGTGTGATAAAATTAATGTGATTTCACCTGCTGACATTTTATGAGGTAATTTGATTGTTTTGCAAATCCGAGCGAATTTTAAATTGTCATTACAATGTCTTATGGGGCATTTATTTTCTCCTGGGGAAATTAATTAATATAATTATGTATGTAAATTAAGGAGTTTGATGAAAGTTAAATTTTGCATGAATCTGTCAAAGTTGTTATCGTTTCTGCAAGGGGATTTGGAGCCAAGGAGACGCCTTTCGCGCGATGTGCAGACTTAAGGGGCGTGGGTAATTAAACTTTGTCACTTAAAGTGTCGTTTATCGACCCCAGAAATCAGCTGTTTCCATCTGAATTTCACGAACGCATTAATTATGGAATTTATTTCCACAATTTCATTCTTCCTAATCGGAGAAATTATAATAATAAGAAGCCATTTAACAATTTAAGGGTGCTTTTCCGCTGATAAGGCGCTTATCTTTTATAACCAATTACACCAATTTGTGGTTGTATCTGAAATTGTTACGACTTTCTCATTTTATTGATTAACAGATTTCACTTTATCTGAAATTTAAGGATTTGGAATGAGAAATCCAATAAACAAGAATTATCTCTGTAGAATATATCGTTTCATATATTTCATAAACGAGATAAGCTGCCCACATTTTAATGAAATGATGAGATCTTCCGATTTAAATACAAATTGTTTCCATTTAGGGATTTGAACAACAACAAAAACTATATTCTGTGAAAGCATATGTCAATCAAAATTTCATTTTCATCAAAATTCATAGAAAATCCCAATTTAGTTTTATTTATTGGAGCATGTTTTGTTAAATCTATGAATTATTAATGTCATTTTCCATTGAAGTAAATAAATTTCCAATTTCCAGCAGTTTGTTGATGACGTCAGCAACAAAATAAATGTTTATAATTGAAAATTACAATTCTAGGGATAAATAATAATTCTAAATTTAGATTTGTCTATTTATTTAATTTTTAAAACTTTTTCCAAAACAAAACGAAATTAATGTAACAAATTGGAAATTTTACAAAAAAGTTTGGATTCCTTAAATTTTTAACTTAAAATTAGATTCTGGAAAACTTTCAAATGGTATTTTTGTAAATCATTTTAAATTTTGCAGAGTTTTTGTTAATTGTTTTGCATAAAAGATATTTAATTAAAAAGTAATAAAATTTAGAATTATCTATATTTTATACGATACAATTGCCTCTCGATAATTCGAAACTCAAGGGACACCTAACATATTTCTTATTATCGAGTTTCCAATTTCTTTGCTGGTGCTCAGTAACTTTTTAAAAGAAACGGCTCCTGAAATGCACAAAATTGTACTGATTTACTTCGAAATTCTTTATTTTATAGAGAACTCGTGATAACATTGAATTTGTTAGAGTTTTAAATTATCAAAGATTTGAATTATTGAGAGGCTACTGTATGTATGAAGACGTAGCGGAGAAGCATCTTAAAAGGATTAATGAGTCGAATTTCTGTCCTTTTTATAAATTGATATTAGGAAAAGATAGGTATTATTTTAGACAATGCCGCTTGCCTCTTTCAAGAGCTAGAGAATTTTAACAGTTAATCACAGTAAATGGTTTCTAGCTACTAATCACTGTTCTTGAATGGAGTATCTTATAAAAAAAAACTGTCCAATCTGTGATTCAGATCGGGCACATTAGAACACTTTTTGGTGGGCTGTAGTCGCCTTAATAGAAGCAGATCATTGTCCGGAATTGCTAATTGGCCCTCAAACCAGCTCCACACCAGCTGACCGAATGGAAGAAATGCTGACGATATAGAACGAGGTGAATATGTTCGTGAGGGGTTTTCTGATGGATAATCTAGAGATGAGGCGGTTAATGGAGAGAATGCTAGACTGACTCATGAGCAAAAGTGACAGGCTTAGCTATTATTTTTTCTTCTATTTTTAGCACTGTTCAATTTTTATTCATAATTTAATTCGAATAATGTCAACAACGTCAATAAGATAAGACTTAATTAAACACAAGGGTTGGTTTAAGTCACGAGCGTGGCAAGTGAAAGAAGGCCCGAGTGTTTTAAAATGCTTACCGACTGTGTTCTTTAAAAAACTTTATGCAGTTTTAATAAATAAACACAAAACATAAAAATTCTTAAAATTTTTATTAAAATATAGGTTTCTCTGTTCCACACACTATATCTGTCTTTATTGCTCAATGCGTGATGCGGGAAAAGGAAACAATTAGGAACATTCCTAAATTAAAATTAAATTCAATTAAACCAATAAAACAGTTTTGCAATTTTGTTAAACTTTAATATCATTGCACTGATCAGTACATTGAGAGGAACTTTTTTGGTAATCGCTTTTGATTTCTTTGGGACAAATTCTTATATTTGGATTATAGTTTTCAGTGATCTTTATTTTTCTATTTCATAACAAAATGTCAATTTTTAAACATTCTTTGAAAATAATGAAATTTAATGTGAAATTTTAAAAATTTCATAACTATTTTGTTCACAGGTTTGATTTTTTAATTAGCTATTTCAAATTACTATATTTCACAAGATGGAAGAATTTTTATTGTTGAAATGGATTAGGTTGAATTTTTTAAAATGTATTTGGTAAAAAATAGCACATGTATCTGATTCATATCTACTGTTTACTTTACCATAAAATTTATTAAATACCTTATTTATAATTAGAACATAATGATTTTTATTTTTATAAAACAAATAAAAAAAATGTGGAATTTTAGTTTAAATTTCTTTTATAAACTCACATGATATAATTGAAGATAAATCATCTAAAATTCATGTAATTCATGTTTTGAGTATTTTTGAGTACGAAAAAATTTATGAAATGTGTGACTAAGGGTTGTTAATTATGGGCAATCGCTCAAAAAAACAAAATATTTCAATTAAACGAAAGTGGCAAAGAATTTTCGATTAGATGTAAATTTTTGTGCCTACGATATTTTGCGTAAATAATTCCACAGTTTATTATGGTACCTATGGAAATCTTTAATCAAAGTGGAATTCATTAGAGCTTTTAGATGGCAGAGAGTGAGAGAGAGGGAGAGAGTGACTTTAGAAAGGGAGTCAAATATTAAAAGCCGCACAAAATTAATCTCTGTCAACGGATTGGAATTCCCAAAAGAAGAGGAGCTGTTTGTTGGTGTAGAAAATGCGAGACATTTAAATGTTGATGGCCTAATCCAAGAGCCTGACACCCACTCGCTCTTCATCTCTCCCCAAAGACGAATTTCCGACTGAGACTTAATTAAAATTCCAACCCATTCCGAAATCCGGAGCAATCTAAAAGCATTTTTTTTTCGAAATATGGAGACGGACATCCCAAAACTGTCGTAAAACATGGCCACATCCATCCATTCACCACCTAGATGTCCTTCTGACCCATTCAGGGATGAAAGAAGCTAATGGCCGGTCTGAATTTTAATCACTTATTTATGGACGATCCAAGTAGGTTTTTCTGTGCTTTGTCAACGCGATTAGGGTTATCAGCTATTTTAATCGAAATTCCTTCTATAACCAAATATATTAGAGATTTAAAATTGGTTTCAAGTTTTATACAACGGATTTTTATTACAACAACCAAGATTTAAGAGATTGACATTAGGAGTATTACACGCTTTTTGAATATGGATAATTTTAATAAATGGAAAGAATAAATATTTTAAATGAATTTTGCTGCCCGCCTTAGTGTGCGATGCTGATAGACGGGTTTAATTGTATATTACTCTGGCTTATCAAATCCTTATCAAAGTACAGTTATATAACCTATTTTCTAAGTGCTAGGAGAAAACACCCTCGCAACACAACGGCATAAGTTGTATAGTCCAAAATTAGCCGACAATTCGAACTAACCATATATATTGAACTTCTCCTAAACAGTGCCCAGACCTATACTGTCCTCGTGTGCGGTGGCGAATGGCGGTGTTAGTATCACGTTTATCCTCTACCATCCAAACGTTATAAATTAGTTAGTTATAAATTACTATAACGATAGCATTAAGTTAGTTAGGGCCAGAGATAATGTAAGGCAGGGAGAGCTAGTGCAAATTACGTGGAGGGGCGTATGGATGTCTACTATACAATTAATGACACGTTTTCGTACATCTGGACAATTGTCATGTATTCATATATTTATATATGAATAAGGACTATAAACCCCGAGCGGTTCTACGCTCCCCATCCAATAACCAAGATATTTAAGAAAGTTAAGTTCTTTATATCTTTATTTTCAATAAACAACTTTATAATTAAAGGAAAATGTGTTTCATTAAATATATTCAAAAAACCAATACCAGGAACTCATTAAAATTTTCTAAGCAAGCCTTGTATTGTGATTATTATATATTTTCATTTATTTTAAATCATATTCTTAGAATTCAATTTCTTTGGTGTAATTAAAAACAATTTCTTTTTTGCACTCCCGTATCGAAGCATACGCTTTTCGATATCCATTTAAGTTTCGTAATTGTTTACTTTATCATTGAAAATTTTGAATTTTTATTTCACTAGTAAAAAAAATGTTACAAACTATCCAACAGATTTGTCTTAAATTCAAAATTTGGTTGTTGCACTTAAACATCACAGAAAGCCATTGCGTTACCAGTCTGCCTTTATATCCGGCGGACTTATTTACAATAATAGTTATTTATACAACAAGGTCGATAAGATAGGGAGTAGCGAGTGCCTTAAAGAAGGCCCGAGTGTTTAATAATGCTTATCGACCGTGCTTTATACAAAATTTTATGCATTTTTCAATTAATTAACACAAAAATTAAAAAATATCTTTTTAATTAAAATTACAGATTTATATTTATTTGAAAATTATCCGTTAAAAACTGTCAAACACAAACTACAGTTAAACCATATACAACAAACCTAACGTCCATATAAATTTGATGGATTTCTTTCACGGAGGTCACTCCTTTAATCATAAAGAAAAATCACTAGTGCGTTAAAGAATTCATTATAATAAATAATAAATTATATTATATTATTATATTGAACAAAAATGCATAAATTTTGTAATGTAATGAAGATTATAAACGTGCGCCACCTAGAAGGGCAGGAAGCTAAATTCATACAAAAAAGAACAGTTTGCTTTGTTTAAACCTCTGTTTTAAACTAACTGCTTTACATGTATTGTGTCTGGAAATTACCAAATTAAGACGTTCGTCATTTTGCATTAGTATTGGTTTTGTGTACAAATATAATTTTAATATTATTATTTCTTTACGTTGTCTTTCTACAGGGTTTAGCCCTTATATTTTTCTGAAGACAGTAAACTTAGTCATATCATAATAATTCAAAATTTCAGGGAACTTAATAAAATTGTCCAAACTGGTCTTGTATATTCTATATTATTCATTTTAATTTATTTAGAATTTTTTTCTTAGAACTAATTATTTTAGCATTCAATAATTAAAATGAATATCCTTACATTTGAATTATTTTTCTATTTTCTCAACACAGCTTTAATTTCAGAGCAGAAACCTGGTAGATTACGAATTACAACCAAATTTTCCAATAATTTAGTTTTATTTCCTAGGCGAGGAGAGAAACAAAATACAAAATAATTGTTGTTAACTCTAACTGAGCACCATAAATTTACGTCCTGGTTTTGTCAGCAATGTATCTTTCTTCTTTTAGCTTCTTCGCGAAGACAATGACGACGACGAGTTACAATCGACGAGTACAGATAAATAGAATTCATGATGGCGAACAAAAAAGTGAGCAGAGACAAACAGAGGCCATAAAACGGAGAAGCAGACAAAACAAGGTTGGCAGTTGGCCAAATCCAGACGACAGAATTATTATATCCAGAGGAGTGCATGGACCGTTGTTCCACTGTCTGAGAAAACTTAGTCAGAATGTCGACATGTCTCTCCTCTCGGGCGGGCCCCAAGCCAAAGAAAGACAAAGGGAAAGTCCCCCCACCCAAGCGAAATAATTAAAGTCTCACTCATGCATTTTTAAACAAATTTCACGCACCGCAAAACACATCTGGATTAGGAAAACATGACCAGAATGGATACATTATTGAAACAGAGATAACGGGAGGTGGTGGCTTCCGAAAAGCGGTCCAATCAAGATTTAATAATAATGGATTCTGGGTGGAAAGGATAGCCGCAGGGAGGAAGTGTTGGCTTTGAAATTCTGATCAAGGTCAGTTCTTTTCTTTTTTCGAGGCCATCAAGGGAAGATTAGAATTTTAAAGTAGGACTTTTATGTATTCCATTGAAATTTACAATAAATTTACAAATAAATAATTTAAAAAATTGTATTTAATGGTTATTTTAAATGGAATTTACTGAAATTACAATTTAACGTTAAATACATGGAATAATTTATTCGTGACAAAATGGACGATAATTAAACACAAGCAAATTTTTATACAACGAGTAAAATGAGTTTTCTAAAATATACGATTGTTTTTGTGTGTTTCCAACCACTGTTTTATACAACCTTATGCCAGTTTTTCAATGTAAACTTAAGAATATGAAAACCATAATGTACTAAATTAAAGTCTAAATTGTAAACCAATACAATTGATTAAAATATTTCACAGAGCATTGCTTCGAATATTTATAACTTTTCCAGTAACCTAAATGTATTATTGAGCATTATAACAAAGAAATAGAAACAATTTTCTTATTAAGGCTTTTCCGAAATGAAACAAAAAATCTGTGTTTATTATCAAATATCTATTATAGACATATCAAAGCATGGTGTTACGGTTTTTACCCTATTTTTGCAAAGTCATTTTTCTTACATAATATTTAAACGATTATAATTCTTTAAATTACTAATAAATTTAAGCTTTTGCCTTACCATTTAACCATGAAAGAGTGTCTAAATTTATTCCTGTTTTAATTACGAACTTAAATCTTCGTATAAAAATTTGACAGCAATCCTCTTTTGTATATATTACTATAAATCAAATATTATTTTTAAAAAAAATGTCCATATTGATTTTCTTTCCAACCTTCATCAAAAATTTTATTTTTATGTTATTATATTTGGGCACAAGTTACTAATTTTGTGTATTTACACGATTTGTGATTGTCTGCGGGAATTTAATAATGCGTAACTAAACACTTTACGTTTATGATGGAGTTTATAAAGAAAGCATTAGTTATTAAAAAGTTAACATTTTTCAATAGAATGGTATAAATTTTATTTATTATAAAAAAATCTTATACATTTTAACGATCTCATTGATAATTGAATTTTTTTTTATTAATTTTCAATTATAAATCTTTAAGGGTATTTTCAACAATATATAGTAAAGAAAATATTATGAATCTATTTATAATTAAGTGAACATTTTTAATGTATAATAATTTCAAATATAATTTAAAATAAATAGTAAAATTTATTTTTATTTTTGTGCTTAAAATCCATTATTAAATATGAACAAATTAGGGACTAAATGAACCAGAGGCCACTGTGATGCAAAAGATCGTTTTACGGGGAGAAATCAATAACTCATTGGAACTATTTTTTATTAAAATTTTGATAATGTCATCTTTTAAGGCAACTAATTGGCTATACAAATTAGGATACATTTTTAGACAATACACAGAACATTTTCGGGTTCGTCGTTTGATTGTGCACTCAAGTCTCCAATAAAATATTGTGTTTTAAATTGCCCTGGAGCTTCAATTTATAGTGTTTTACTTAATAAAAAATAGTTATTTATGTTAGGAATGTGTGAACTAAAGGTTTTTTTTATTATGATTAATTTTTTTTACACGACGAAGGAGTGTAAAAATTTTACGAATAATAAAAAACCAGTTCACACATGACAAACAGACAGCTTTTTTGCAATTCAATCACTAATTATTTTGCAAATCACAATTAAAAATTTTATATGAAACGTCTTAAGATTATTCATGGCTACTGCACTTGAATATTTATCTTGAAATAGAAATTCAAAGCCACCTTGTTTGGAAATTTTACTATGGTTTTGACAATAAGAATTGTGATCGTCTTACAATTAAATTGGATTAAATATTCGGAAAAATTCAATGTAATTACCCACTTTTATTCCCAAATAAGATGGATCAACAAACGATTCTTCAATATTGGACGCGTAAATATATTCAAAAATTAAGTGAGACAAGCAAATTCATATTTAACCCAATTTAACTCATTTCAGGTCCAGTTTTTCGGATTAAACAATCAATTTTGCTTAAAATGTTGGCGGAAGCTATTAGACAACATTGAGTTAATAAATAAACTTTGGTACAATAAATAAATCGATAAATATGTAAAATATGATTAGTCTTTTTCTTCCAAAACTGTGAAAAAAAGAATTGCAAAAAAAATCTTTAAAATTTGCTAAAAAACATTGCAAATGTTTTTAAAAATCGTCTTTTATAAAAATTTACACACAGTATTCTGTATTCTGTAATGAATTTTCTAATTCAATAATTATAGAGCTTGTGGTTTTTAAAATATTAATTTTAATAATGTAAGAATAATAAAAAATTTTCTAAATAAATGCAAAGTTCTTGTGTAAAATTTAATATTTTATACATTTGATGCGTTCAAAGTAAGCTTTTGTTCACTCATAGCATCCATTCAAAATGAGTTTTTCTTCTCTAGTGAGGCAAAAAACAAAAATTGTTACTTTGTCTCACGCTCACGTACTATAATCAAAGACACTAGATTACAAATGTATAAAATTATGTGTACTCTACGGGTTCAAATGAATTTTGTTCATTCGAATTTCTTGAAATTTCTTTGAAATTCTCACTGAACAAAATATCACTTTGAACGCTAAGTGTACAAATAACTATTTTTTAGATCAATTATAAATGAAAAAAAAGTCAAATTCCTTCAAATAATTTAAAGGAATTTCAATAAATAAAAGAATAATCAAAGTAAGCCGAAAACCTCCCCCCCCTTTAAAATAATTAAATTAGTTGACCAATGAGACCGGTTTTTCTGAAAATTTTAATTCAATAATAAAGAAATAATAGAAAATAAAAACGAACCCAAATTTCTTCATTTAACGAATTCCACTCGTTATTCAGTTCCAGATTGATAGCATAATTTCGCCAGAAATTACTCTTTTCCATTTCCATTCTTTTTATAAAATTCACGGATTTCACAAAACAAATAATTTAAAAATTAACACAAAAGTAAAAAGTGAACCAAACACAACATAAATGATTTTAATAAACGTAATTACAAATATTAAAAACCATTAAACACAAACTTTTTATCTTATCAGTTAGAATTCTAATAAAAAAGTAAAAAAACGTTATTAAAATAGATTTTCCCGCTTTTTTGTTAAATTGTGGCGCGATCTAGTGGGGGATCACCAAACTTTTTACTTCAGCTTGTTTTAAGCAGATGGCGAAAATACAAATCGTCGAGCTTTTGCTCGAAGCATTTGCAGTCAGACTGTGTACATTATTTGTAATGGCATAATAATAAATTGTGGAAAATGTGTGAAATATAAATAATTTAAATCTTTTCAATTATACAATTTATGAAATACTTAAAACCATTCATAAAATTAAACATTCCAGTTATTTCAAATACAAGGTAGGGGATGGATCAAACATCACTCAAAATAAAACATTTCAACAGTTAATCCTGTAATGCCCATTTTTTTTCTCTTAAATTGACAAAATTACCATAAATAAAGTTCATTTTCAAAAGTAAGAATCCGAAGAAAATATTAAAAAATGCAATAAATGTATATTTTATAGTTTCCCAAAGTTAGCGGGTCTTTAGGCATCCACAGGTCTTCAAACTTTCTCAACCAGACGCCTTCACCAAAAAATTTACACTCAACGTAATTGAATTAATTGTATTACAAATTGTTTTATTTTAAAATAGATATGCATAAAAGTATACACATAATATAATAGAGCTAAACAGCGGCGAAAGACAACGTAAAGAAATAATAATATTAAAATTATATTTGTACACGACACATAAGTATTGGTGTCGTAAATGGATTTAAATTGAAATATTTGTAAAACTAAAATTTTAAGAAGGTTTACTATAAAATCTGATAACTGCCATTATTTTATTCATGACACATCTTCCAGGTCCTGTTTAAAACGTGTTTTAAAGAAAAAAATTCCATTTTAAATTTAATTCACTTAGTTCAAAAATATTCTACTAG
>JXOV01010520.1:0-11575 GCA_001014945.1 Clogmia albipunctata | reverse complement strand
TGTATTCTAATCCCCATTCACAGGGACACATAATATCGTAATAAAGTTAAATTAATAACATTAATTAAAGAGTTTTATGCCTAGAAAGTTGACGAGAAACAACATTGGAAAGGATATTCATACTCGTATACAACACGTGTTAGGATTTTATTAAATTCCAAGGGAAATCCTATAAATATCACAATTTACGTCAAATTCATTAATTAAATCGAATATTAAATTATCATTATACACGTTTTTCATTAGGTTATTATTATAATTTGTATAATGTTAATTTGTAATCATTACAAAGTAGTGATGGCGGTGATTATTTATTTTTAAAATCATTTTAGCTTATAACACAATTTGTGATTAATATTTCTGTAAATACTTTTTATACAATTCTGTTGAAATATGTTTACATTTTAATAGCCAATGCTTCCTCTAGAAATTGTTTTATAATCGTACAGTGCTGAATAAAGTATAATTCAATACCCGCAGACAATTACAAATCGTGTAAATTCACAAAGTTAGTACTTTTACCAAAATTCAACTACTATAAATTATAATTTTTAATCGAAATAGCCTAGAAGAAACAAAATATTTTGACGTTTTCCATGTCTCTATAATAAAGTAGGCCATGATTTATTATTCAATTTAAATTTCTTCACATTAAATGACAAAAAGTAAAGTTCTTCTTAATATATGTTGATTATGGCGTCTAAATGGAACTCTACTCGAGTTTAATTATCATTCATTTTTCCCACGAGTTGTTTTAATAACTATTCAAAAATAATATTCCTGGCTCGTCAATACTATTTGTTCACCTCATCCAGGTTTTCAAGTTTTGGATGTACTGCACAGAATCGAAGAAATAAACCGAATCTTTCCACTACTAATTTGCTGTCATTCATTAAATGTATCCAGATGAAAATCTTAATAAGGATTGTCTACTTCAGAGAATGTGTATTCGGCTTCCGTTGCAGAAACCTGTCATTACATAGGCTCTTTATATTATTATTTGTTCATAGTACTAATCTTATCATAACAAATATTGATAACTTGGTTAGACGTTGATCGGTAACAATTGTCTAAAAGAAAATGGGGTTGATTTGGTTCCATAGAGGAGATTTTTATTGAATTTTATTTCGAAATTTGATTTTGCAGTTACAGTATGTGTAAAAGCAATTTGGTTATTCAATAATTATGAGCCAACGGCTACTATAAAAAAAAATAAAAGGATATCAATGCTTTCATATTTATTTGATTAGCATTAGAATTACAAGCACAAAGAATTATCCTTAATTTTATATGCAGAGCAATTAACCATTTGATGTCATCATCATGAAGATTTCCTATGTCTTAAAGTTCTTCTGTATATCTCAGTTTAGGGTATTCTGACCATTTGTGTTTTTTTTGTTGAATCGCTCCACACTGGCAGGATGGATTATTCACTTAAAGGTATGCTAAATCGGTACGTTTGTTGCAATTTACAGACAACAAAATAGTTTCAAAAAATGTAAACATAGCGTTTTTAAGGAGTAAAGTCTTCAAACATCATAATAACAATAAATAAACTTAAAATAACTATTATATCCACCATCACCTAATTACATAAAAGTCATAAAAAACAATAATCAAAATTAGTAGTGTGGATGATGGGTATGTAAATATTTTCAAGTAATTAAAGATTTATTTAGAGCTTTGTGTTAATGCATTTAAAAATGAATAAACTTATATACACTTACTATAAAAAAAAAGACCGGATAACGTTATCTTTTCAGTCGCCGTTTTTTTTAATCACATCGATCTGAAATCTAATGATTTCTGATAAGGGGTGTATTCATGTAAATTAAACGCATTTGGATAGTTTAATGTTTATTTTTCTGCGGCTGGGAAAATACTGATTAAATACAATTTATTACTCGCACTCCAGCGCGATGATGAATTCAAAGAAGCTTCGTAAACACATTCTCAGTCAAATGTCGTTGTGTTAAATTACTTCCGAAAATAGATGCCGTAAATACAGTCAACGGAACGAACCATAATAAAAACTTATGAAATTAAATAAACGGGTGAGTCTACTTAATGCTTTAGTTGTAAATACAGTATGAATTGAAGTTATAGCTACACCCGTTTATACTTGATATCTCTGGAACCAAAAGAAGCTGGATCTTCAAATTTACACACAGTATATCTCTTAACAGATTACAACTTTATGTTGAAGCAGATTTGCAAATACTTGAATCAATTTTACGAAATTGCGAATAAACGAAAAACCACAAATGCCGAATGGGTCAGCGTTATAGCCGCACCCCCTTTTCTCCGCTATGGGGCATTTAAGCAATCTATTGATAGAGACAGTTAAACAATACGAAATTTATCTAAAATTTCGAAAACTTGGGTCGTGATATCATAGCAGGCCGGCAGTAGCTCAGATTGAGTCTGAAAGTCTAAGGCTATTGTAAATTAAATAATTTAATAATCATAACAAAGCATTCATTTTAAATTTCTAATCGCAACAAACATTAGAAAAAATATTAGTAAAGCTTAAAAAGTTAATGAAAAACCCAGAATATAATTTCTACCTTGTACTAATCTGAGCAAAAAGTAAAATATTCAAAAATTACACATTGTAAATCTCCTAGATATAATAAATTTAGAGCAAAACTGTGTTTTCCACTTTTTCCGTTGTAAATTCGCCATAATGTACACGTTTACACTAATAATCGTTGCTGGATTAAAATTACGCACATAAACAGCGACACGTGCTTTGCTCATTAATTTTTGCAATAAGAACAGCAGAAAAAAGGCGGGATGGAGAGATGAATAGAGACAATGATTACGTGAAACAGAGAACGGTTACGATTTGTGACCTAAATTTAGCCCAAACCGAACTTTAACCTTTGAAGAAGAAAAAGGGCAGGAAGTGGAAATTGAATTCTGATACAATTTTTTATTATCCTCTCTCACACCTTTGCATATTCTCCCTCATCTTAGCCCCTTGAATTTTAAAGCCGAATTTGGCAATATATCAAGGCAGTATCATTTCATCACATGAGCATTTGCATAGAGAGAGAGCGGAAGAGGATCGGGGCACCTGTCCCAGGACCTAAAGCAGGTAATAAATCAAAAGTGTGTTTACGCAGATGTAAAATTGCCTTTTAATTAACCCAAACCCAGAATATGGATCATTTATAGCATTTATCAGGGTGAGGAATTTTAAACAGTTTTTATTTTCTCAATATACAGATATAATGAATGGAAGAGAATTTTTGTATATAATGATATATTTTAGTTAATATTTAATCAAAAACCGGTTTTATTGTGTTGTTTTATTTATCAATAATAATAAATATTTAAATATTTATTGTGCCCTTTTCTTTGCCTTTTTCTTAAAACTGTTTTATTTATCAGATTCATATATTTGTCATAAAATTCCAGTTTCAGGTTATACCTACTACCAGAGGCCCCTACCACTGAATCACATATTAGTTGAGAGCAGATTACCATAATACAGAATAGTTAGAACAAAACTTTTAAAAATTGCACAATAATCCATTTAAATAATCGAAATAATTGAGTTTATATAGTACAACGTAAAAAAAAAAAATCTTTCATAGTAAAAAGAATAGCTAGGAGAGTAAGTTCTCACAGTGTGATAATAATTTTAGTATGTAAATAATTTTAATTAGTGTGTCTGTATACCGATGTGAAGCTAGTTAATAAAAATTTGAAATATTTATTGAAATAATATGTTATTTTAAAGGTTTATTTCTATATAATTTTGACTGTTAGTTACACAACGTAATAAAATTAATAAACACTCATATCTTTTTATTTAAGAACGAACTGGTTTTCAATTAATTTCCATCCAATATTTTATTTTTGCAAAAAATTACCTTTATGCATTTTGGTTATATGTACAATATTTTGTACTATCAAACTACTTGTCTTGTCAAAATCGTATTTAACTTACTAAATCACTTTTTTATTAATGTGTGAGAGAATATCATTAAAATATATTTACATAAGTCAATTTTGCACTCAATTGTTATTATCAATAAGTACCAATTTGTTATCTCTTCCAAACAAGTAAAAGAAAATCAGAAAGACATGCGAAAAAACATCGGGATTACGTACAAAAGAGACAAAATGTACTATTTTCCATATATTAAAAATTTACTATGTATGAAAGAGATGCGAAATAATAAAAGATCTGTTTGAATTTTGTGTTAATATTGTATTTTTGAAAAGAGCATACAGATTTATATCTAATACTGTTGATAACCATTATTAAACAAACAGACTTTTTTTAAACTAAGAAATATTATTACTTAATAAAAAATAAATATTCTCAACGTTTATTAGGTATATGATACTAAATTTATTAGATGTTGATTTATTATTAAGTATAAATGGGCTTTGTTCGAGATGCCACACACTCGTCAATTGCGGTCGAAAAAGTGGACAAAATTATTCGTGCTTAGGTACAGAAAACGCTAGAAAATTGTATGATCAACTTTTATCGCTGGGCCGTTTTTCAGGTTTTGTTTTTTTGTTTATATTGGATTAATTATGTTGCTTATTTATAGAATCTATACTAAATTTATTATTTGAGCGAATATACAATTTTAGTATGAAACAATGATGAACTTACCGTATTTCACCCATTTTTTACATTAAAAGATAAATTAAATGTTTGTTTGTACATATTTGTCGGAGTTATTCCAGGATACGTTTTCATCATTAGTTCCACTACAACACCTTATAAGTCGCTGATTGGCGTTCGTTGGCGTTTGCTAGTTTTACTCCAGTAAATACAAAAACAAATTAAAAAAGGTTAAACATATTTAACAATATTTTTCACATTTCCTTGACACTAAATTTTAAAATTTAAAAAATATTTGGGTAAAAGAATAAATATATTTTTATACAGATGCAGTTTTAAATAAATAAGTCATAATTATATGAATAATCTTTAATTATTTCTTTGAAACAAGCATTACCTTATAAATTCAACCTAAATTAACCTTCCTCCCATTTAATAATTTTTCTTTATTTTCCCACATAATCAAATTTTAAATATATCAGAATATGTCCTCTTAATTATTGCACATTGTTCATCAATTTAATAAAGAGGAGTAATTCCGCAACCTGTTCATAATCTATTCATACAATGAATGTGCGAGATAAAGAGCGAGAGAAGCAGGCAACAAATCACCGTTCGGTGGATGGGCAGGGCTTCATTAATGTTCAAGAGGAGCTTTTGCGGTGGATTGAATTTATTGCCCGGTCAATTATTGCGGTTTTCGATAATGAGGCCATCTACACCATCATTAATTTTTATCGTAATTATGTTCGAACTGTGCCAAATTAACTGATAAGCACCCCCCACTTCAGCATGTATCCATTTGCATAAAATGACAATCATTTTCAGATATTCCTATACGAATTAATATCCCAGAATCCTTGAGGCTGGACCGGAGTCATCCGAAAAGCCAATTAATCATAAACCCCAAAGTGGGCCATTTCCTCTGGATACGATCAATTATCTCTAATGAGAACTGACCATAAAGAGTGTGTGTCATCCTAATATAATATAAACCTCTCAGCTGTCTCTCATTTACACACCCTTCCTCATGTGTATGTCGGTCGCGAGGACCGGACGAATTGAAATTAACTGCAAATTAAATTAATGATTCTACTTGTCATTTTACTTCATACATCATACAAAACATAAAACATTAAAAGCTAATAATAAAAACATGTAAAAAAGACAATAGAGTAAAATTTTTATTATTCAAATGATATCAGCACATTAAGAGCTTTACCCTTTAACAAATTATGCATTTTGGTAACTTTTAATTTTGTATCAACCAAAGTCGCTCAACCTTGTATAAGTCGACCGAATTTTATGTGACGTCTCAGCCGGGAGAAAAATTACATGAATCCATCTGGTTGGTGTTTTTTATTGGTAAAATGAGTACTAGACAGATGTATATTGTTATCTAGATTCTAACTTGTACCGAATTTAACACTATTTTCTTAAAATTTCAATACTTCTTTACTGAATTGGGTGATAGATGTTTTGCGATTTATTTCACAATTTGGCACAAAATGAGTGATATTCAACTTATTAGACCGAAAAATTATTACCTGAAATAGTTGTCAAATGTATTTAACCACTTTAAAAGTCTTTTGTTACAATATTATCACTAAATTTCTTGCATTCAAAATCAAAGCCATGAATGATAGCCGGCTGATGACGTTTCACTACTAATACCATCACAGATTCGTACAACCTTGTTGTTAATTAGCGTTGATATAAACGAACAAATATTTGTTCTGTTCTAGACTTTTGATATCCCAAATCGAAACGATAGATTTTTCATTGATTTGAGATTCGTTATACCGCACGTTTTTAGGCATTAACACTAGCGTCTTTTAAAACCACGAGCGTAGCGTTTGTTTTTAAGAACTCGAGCGTGTTTATTAATGCTTATCAACAGTGTTTTATACAAAACTTTATGCATATTTAAATAAATTAACACCGAAATCTTAATAATTCTTTGAATTTTTGAAGAAACATTTGTTGCTCTACTTCACACTAATAAAATTTCTAACCTTTGTTGCTAATTAATATATCTCTCCTAGTGTGGGAAAAGGAAAGAACGGTACATTTCAAATAAATTCAAATATGCCATTTTAATTATTTCAGACTTAATTTAACTTCATTTTTATTTATTGTTTTACTGAAATAGCATATTAAGAAGTAGTTCCAGGACTAGGAGTTGATTGTCAAAGCTGTCGATTGTCGTGTTATTTGATAGGCAGGCACAGAGCTCGCCTACCAACTCCATTTAAAAAATCTCATGGAGCGATGTCCTGCTGTACAGTCTGGACAAATCCGAAATCATCTTCAGAGTTTTGATCTGTAGTACTTTCAAAATGTGGGCCTGGGCCATATACTCTAGTAGAGGATTTGCGTACATAAATTCTCATATCCACCTTCTAGTTCCTTGAAAAATATTTAAATAGTAATTTCTCTTTCTTACGTTACATGCCAAGAACTTTTAAAAATATTGATAAGAGTCAGTTTTGTGTAATTATCTAACATTTTTGGAAATAGACACAACTTTATTGCAAACATGTGATTTTATATACTTTCTATATCCAAAAAGAAACATAAAATGCAATCATCTATATATTTAATTAGAAAAAAGTAACCAAAATTATAATTTACTTTATGTGGGTATTTCAAAATAAAACAAAGATTAAAAAACGTTACGGTATATGGTTTTTATAAAGTTTTGTATAAAACACATAAAATATGAATTATTAAACAGTCAGGCTTCTACAAATTATTTTGTTTTTTGCATATTCAAAAAGGATAATTACATAATAAAACTCATATTATACTCAAATGTCACCAATAATTTGTGAAGGATTCTGAGTAATCATTTTTATTCGTTTTTTTCATAAAACTCAATATAATGAAGTACATAAATTATAAGTCTTATGTGGCAACCCTTATTTGAATATTGGAAACATAATCACATTTGAGAATTAGTACATAAAAATCAAAAATTATTACGGTCTTCAGGGATCGTTTGTGGCAAACAAAGTCAAAGAAAACTAAATACAATTTACAAATTATGTCAATGGCCATTTCAAAATGATTTAAAATAAAATAATAATTTTGTATCAATTTGTAACAATTTTTAAACAGAGTTTAATTATATTGTATACGTTTATTTTAAACAACAAAAAATAATATTATATATTAAAATATTTCCATTTATTATTCAGTTATAAAAAAATATCATAATACTATAGTGTAATGAAAAATGCTTCTATTTAAAGAAATGTTTTTAGAGTAAATTGGAATAAAAGAAATTCATTATTGAAACATCATTTAATTAATAAAATGTAGTTGGTAATCTATTCTTCAATATATACAGAGCGAAAAATTGGGTCGCTATGTCATAGTAGGCAGCCAGTACTATTTTTGGAAGTCTTAAAACCCATATTTCGAATTATGAGAAAATTGTATAACAATTTTTTGAGATTAAATAAAGTAATATATTAAATATTAACAATGAGACAAATTTGTTTGTCGATTAAATTAAAATTAAATTAAAATATCAAAATTTTAAATGTGAAAAAAGTAACACATTACCAAACTGAAATTGCAAAAGATTGTTTTTTAGACATTTGTTTTAATTTTGTTTTCATTAAAACAATTAATTAATTTAAATTTAAGTTTAATAAACAATACATAAATTATAATTCAAAATCAAACGTGAAACCATTAATATGCTCTTCGTTTAAATAATTAAATTTAATCCTCTCTAATAAATTATCTAAATAAATCAATAGGGATCATAAATCAAAACTTATCGTCCCACCCTTAAACCCACATCTCTGTCTTACTAAACAAACGACATATGGCGATAGTTTTCTGATTTTATATTTATCTTTCTACTCATTATTTTTGCACACAACCATATGCAGTAGAGTAGAGAAGAAAAATGGAAAAGAACATCTGTTTGGAAGACTGGAAATATCGAATCCAATTTGAGGGGTGTTTTCTTCCATCCCCTCTGGAAATTGTGTGAACTGCTGTGCTTTTCCCACAGTTTGGCGAAAGCCTTTGAAGGATGCGCAACAAACGGCATTTTAAAAGTCCCTTTTCGCGCTTAATAAACTTTTTCGGGACCACTCACAAGTTTGATTAATCGCCTAAAATCCCATTTCAACTGTCGCGAATTGTTTAAATCTATTAATCAGTCACACCTTGTGAATTTTGCCAAATGTCTTCATACCTTCGAAATCCCCCAAAGAATTTCCCATTTTTGCTCGTCGTCCTCCTCCTTTTTCACTTTACGGAATTCGCTAATGGGACTGGGGGTAAAGTATTCACAGAATTGGTTAATTCAATACGACCGTAATCAGTTTGAAGGAGTTTTTCCTTATTCGAATTCGCAAACTTCCCTATTTACCTTTGATTTTAGCGCGCGCGTTCTGTTTTTTCTTGTTTCTTACTTTATTTTCCAAGTCTGCCTTGTTATTCTTTCATTTTGCCCCATAATTCTCTCGCTCTGATATTTGCTCAATTTTTTTGCTGCTCTGCTACGAGAAACACTTGTGCTGTTTTGTGACACAAGGTGAAGGAAGCATGTGGCACTTTCAAGTTTTCCTCAACCGAGCAAAAACAATTGCCAACTCGGAAAGAGCACCTAATTTGAATTCAATTTTGAACTTGATTTACGACTGGAATATGTCTGAGTGGCATCGTGTGACTCAGGACTGGCAAGTAGTCGAGTCGAGTCTCCGTCCTCCTTCAGCGTGTATCATTAGCTGTGGAGCTCGGGACACGACACAAATGCTTGATTTTTAGCAGGAAACGCCACCGGAGAAATGGTAAACAAATATTTTGCAACTGAACGAAGCACGCTGCTGCTGCTGTGCAAAAATGCTCCACTCTCGACTCCATCCATTTCCGAATTCCTGGCGATTGCATGTCCCAATGCCGGTGCGGCGATTCCTGCAAACACCTACCCACAAAAACGTAGGGTCGACAACTTTTTATTGAATAAATATTCAAATTTCGATTTTTTAAACTCAAATAGGTAATGTTTTTCAAAATCAATTTGAATTAAATCAACTTTTAGCTCTGTTTGGTATATTCAGAGTTATGCAATTTATGAATTACCATAAATATTAATTGAAAAATTCAAAGAATTAGTTAAGGCTCAATAGTATTATTACATAAAATTATGTTTTCATTTCTATGTCCAACAATAAAATCACTTTTTAATGGTGCATATTTTTTCCACACCTTTATTCAAAAATTTATATGCGAATCCAAATTTGTTATTTAATATTTCTAATTTACTTTATATCTAAACAATTGAAATATTTAGGTGAATATAATCAAATAGCTTTGATTATATTCACCTAAATATTTGAATTGGTTAGTTTTACCAACTATGTAGCCATAAAATGATGAGAGACAATAACGGGGTCAATATAATATTTGAAGTTAGTGATTATGCCAATCACCTGCGAATTTGACCACCAATGGTGTGATACTTAAATCAAATCTGCAAAGATAAGGGAGCTTTGAAGACGTGGTTACTCCCGTAGCAAAGGCGATTCGAAGTATTGCTTCGGAAACAGAGCACAAAAGTTGAAAAAAGACTTTCGACAATTAAGCACATGGTTTTTTTAAAATATAATTTCACTGTTTATTGATAACTTTGCCAATATTCATTACTACATTGCATGTAAACGGTACGAGGCAACCATAAGTGAAGCGGCAGATCGACTTTTAGGATTGCACAATTGGAAAGAAGCAGCCATCAACAGAAATCAATGGAGGGACATGATTACACAGGCAAAGGGCCGCACCGGCCCATAAGCCTATACTGATACTGATTGATAACTTTAGAGTACATAGAAACAATCAGATCCAGACCGCGAAGTGATGCACAGCGACTATATATTTATCATCAAAATCATAAATGAAATTAATCTTGGAATAATGGTGATTTGGCAATTCATATTGGAAATATCGGTTAGATCAAACGTTGTTTTCGTGATATTAGAGTTTAATAGAATGTATTGCTCGACTGTAATTATGTTGTCTAAGTAATAGTGGTAAAAGGGTCTTGCAGTTTCGGTTGGCCTAAATTGGAGGGCTATAATAATATGTTTCAAAGGATGGCAAAATCAATCGAGTTTTGCGGTTTCCCATGATCATTGTGGGGCAAATGGTATCTTGGATATCTCGAATTTATAACTATATATTAATTGATTTTGGGGTGGAGTTACCTGATTGTAGAATAATTACTTCGTGATTCGCTAATTTCGAGAAAATCTATAAATAATTGCATTTAAAATATTTATATTGAAATATTACTTTTGAAAATAATCTTTAAAATTTCCTTAAAACTATGAATAAAATGTCAAAATGCAGAACACTCTTGAGTGTGAAATTATTCTCTTCTGAAAATACCGCGGAAGAAGTGGCACAAATGATTTGCACTCAAAATTAGGCAGAGTTGGGAGGTTCCTGGTGGATGGCCTAGAGACGAGGCGGTTCATGGAGCAGATGTTGGAATGAATCCCTTAGCGGGGATGGAGTTTAAGCTAGTTTAGAAACGAATTATAAATTAATATACTTTAATATACAAAGTAAATACTCCTTGCAATGCATGTCAGATCACTGTTGTGGTCGACTTGACAAATAAACATTCAATAAATGAATAAAATAATTGATAGTAATCCCAAAACATTCCAGTGTTAAAGTTTTATTACCAAAAATACTATATGTTTTAGGGAAAAATATAAAAGATCGTGAATAAATTTAGAGAGATATTTTTGTATTATTTTCTAAATCAATTGGTTAAAATATAATTTAATTAAATATGTTTATATTAAAATTTTTAAAAAATTCAGTACTCTTGTGTATTTAAAAATTCGTAATTTTTAGTTTTTATTGGATTATTTTACTATATTTAAGGCTACAGCAACGATTTCCTTTTTTTTAAATTTAAATTTAAATCTCTATTGAGGTGATCCCGCACTT